>APFE030258313.1:92906-134987 GCA_000404065.3 Pinus taeda
GGGGGGAACTTTAGGAAAATGGGTTTTTCATTTGGGTTTGCGGGTTATGTGCGACGGTTAGAGTTTAAAACATCAAACCATTAACAATACAGGTGGAGGGGGAGGGTTAGGTTTATAGATGAAAGAGGGGGTCCAGGGTTATTACTTCAACCAGGGGTTAAAGTAACTCCGGGTTTAAGACGCAGAAGGGTTAATATTAGTCCCAAATGGACCAATATCTCCCAAACCATGTTACATAGCTATAGTGCTATAGGGTGGAATATGTAATATTTTGGGATTTTATATAGTTTCTTGTAGAATAGGGGTAGGGGAAATGATTTAGGGAGCTAGATAATAGGGTTAGATGTTAATATGAGGTCTTTGGAATGTGAAGGAGGGGATGTATGCTAAGTTTATAGAATAGAAACTTAAGCGCAGGGAATGAATGGATTGTGTAAAGATTATTTTTACACAACAAATGTGGCTTCTTTTCACTAAGTCAACTCAGATGTCAACTTGGTTTTTAACAAGAATGGAGTGAAAATAGGACTGGTTGGGCAGATCCCAAGGTCCTCAAGGGGATGTTAGTGAGTTATTTTAGGAAACAAGAAGAAGGGGGAGTTAGAGATGCCTTGCTTGATCTGACCATAATGATAAAGTGCCTCAAAACTGTGATCTGGATGAATAAAACACTTGAAAACATGAAATGGATCACATAGCTTGATTTCTGCAACCACAAAACTACTTACCCAACCTACTTTACCTAGCATTTTTTCTTCTTTTGCTTTGGGTGCACTTGAACTAGCAAACCCAGCTTTTCAACTTTTTTTCTTTTTTTTTTATTGTCCTCCTATCTACATCTATACTTATTTCATCCAGTGGCTCAAATTAGGCTGTTGAGCACCCTTGCTTCTCTACCTATCTAAGAATCTGCCAAGATTAAGTTGTTTGGACAGATAATGATTCTCTATATTCTACAACATGAAATTGAAACCTAGGGAGACCAAGATTAAGCTGTTTGGACCTCTCTTTAACTGAAAATTCTTCAAAAATGGAATAACTCATCAAAATTGGAATACAGCAGAGTCACTTAGACTGGCACACTCTCATGGACACTTCTTTGGCCTCTGTAGCAAATATGGAACATTGTAGCTTGCAAAGTATGACATATTTGGCATGTACAAATGTCGATCATGAAAGATGAATACCTGCTATGAGCAGGAGGCTAACATGTGCTACCATGGAAGACCAGGATTGCACAGAGTTCTGGACATCCATGACTTTGTTGATTCAGACTGCTCTGGAGATCTGGATCAGAGAAGATCTACATGTGGGTATGTGTTTAAGCTATTTGGAGTTGCAGTCAGTTGGATAAGTAAGAGACAGTCTGTAGTGGCACTTTCAATTATAGAGGCAGAATACATGGCAGCCACTCATGAAACCAAGGAAGCAGTTTGGTTGCAAAGATTGTGTTCAATTATGGGGTTTGTACATCGAGATATATGGATATACTGTGACATCCAAAGTGTATTTTTTTGGCAAATAACCCTGCATAACATTCAAAGACAAAGCACATTGATGTTTAGTATCACTCTGTAAGGGATATGGTTGAGGACAAAAAGGTTTTGCTGGAAAAGGTGGACACTTTGAAGAATACTGCAGATGCATTGACAAAGTTTGTGAGCATTGAAAATTTCTCTTAGTGTAGAGAAACAATGGGTGTTGCAGGGCTGGACCAATGACTAAGCTCTCATGTGGCCCCCCATGGAAAGAAAACAACAAGTGGGAGAATGTTGGGCGTGTGTTATATTATTTCCATGACTGGCCCCACGCGTGAAGCCAAGGGGTTAGAGGGGGGTGACAAGCCCCCCCTTCATTGCGTCGGACATAGTGGAGTGGTTTGAGGGGGGTGGTAGCCCCCTCTACAGGGTCCAGGGCATCACCCCGTGAAATTTTTTTTTGGACCCTATATTGAGTGGGCAGACCTACTTATAGTTTTGTGCATGAATTTCGCACATGGTTTTGGGCATGATGGTTTTCTGCCCATGGTATTTTGTAGATACGGTCAAGGGAACTACAGTTATGTTCTAATTCAGGGTTAATTGATTGGGGTTTATGGATGCTTCAACATGTATATATATGTATTGTAACATTGAAAGGAATATAATGAAAAAATCAATCTGGTAGTCTTGGTTTTGGGATCTAGGGGAAACCTTTGTATATTTTTTTTATATTTCTTGCCATTTTATATTTTTTTATTTTTTAGAATTCGTTTGCAGGTAATTTCTTTACAGGGTTAAAACCTACACCATAGTATTATGATAACCCATGGTATTTTGATAACCAATCTGGTATAAACCCATGGTATTGCACCCTTTGGAAAAGTATAAATACAAGGGTGAGTGATTCATTCTTGTGGTAGGCAAGAGAGCATCTTGTGGAGGAAAAGGATGAGAAGGCCTCAAACCTCTTGAGAGTCAAGAGGGCTTGTGGAAAGTGTTTAACAAGAAAGCATCATGTGGAGTAGAAGGTTGTGTAAGCCCCAGATCTTGAGAAGGTCAAGAGGACCAAGAGTATCAAGAGGACTTGTGGAGGGTCGAGAAGTTCTTGTTGACTTGAGAAGATTGAGGAGGAATTGATGGGGGATATGTTTAGATAAATTCAAGGGAAGTTGAGTAGGAAAAGAAGGACTGAACTAAGGGGTCGATTTATTGTGGAGGTTGAGTTATTTCCTTGGGTCAACTTGATAGGTGTGTATGGTGTATGATTGTTAGAGAGGTCTTGAGCAGGGAGAGAGGCCGAGAGCACTCCAAGGAGGTCGATTTTGTATTGGGGTTGATTCTAGTTCAACATTTGAGTTTTCAGAAAGCCATAATCTCCATGAGGCTAAGTTACAGGTTCTCCTTTAGTTGCAGGGACAAGAGGGATTATGGAGGGATGAGAGGCTCTATTTTGTTGAAGAATATTGAGGAGGAATTGCTAGGGCATATTTTTAGACAAATTCAAGGGAAGTCGAGTAGGAAGATAAGGATATAGTTGAGGGGCCCATTTGTTGTGGAGGTTGAGTTATTTCCTTGGGCCGGTTTGATAGGTGCATAAGATGTACGATTTCTAGAGAGGCTATGAGTAGGGTGAGAGGAGTGAGAGCAATCTAAGGAAGTTGAGTTTGTCTTGGGGTTGATTCCAATTCAATATTTTATTTTCTAGGCAGCCATAATCTCTAGGGGATCGAGTTATAGGTTTCCCTTTAGCAGTTATTTCTATAAGTAAATTTTTGTTGGTCAAAACAAGGGTTTTTCTGTGTAATTTTTCCCTTGTGATTTGGTTTTTTACTGAGCATTCTAAAAGGCCAATTTTCCCTTGTATGAAAACCTTAGATTCTTGTTGAAGGAGTAATAATAATTGTGTTTTAGGGATTATTTTTTGTGCATGATCTAATTATTGGTTTTATAAGTTCTATTGTGCTAAATCTGTTTCTGGTTAGGCACATCAGTGTGTTTCAATTAATTAGTTAATTTGAGATTATTTCTAGATTTGTTGTGTATGTGTGCGCTCTAAGTCTAGTGCCAAAAATCTAACAATATAACATTTTAAATTATAGTATTTGTGTCTAGATATGTAGTTGAGTTGATTATATAATATTCTAGAAGGTTTTAGAAACCAATAATCATAACCCACACATACAAAATTGGGATCCTTTAGGGAAATGTGCAAAGGATAGTAACTAAGTGGATGTTGCTTTCCTTCCTCCATATTCTTAGGATTTTGTAGAATCATATACTTAGAAAAAATGATAAAAGAGGCCACAACAATACCACATCCACTTCTTCCATCCCGTCTCAAGTGGGTGTTGCATTCATTCTTCATATAATGTCTTCAGATCTAGGATTTGCTTCCATGTGATAATAGCTTCTTGTAACTTGTGTACATACTTGTTTACAAATGACTCTATTGTGTTTGCTTCAAGTGGAAATGTCTCCAATAAAGTTTCAAATTCAATCTCAATGCAATATTTCACACTCTTCATGGTAGCGAGTTGGGTTTAAGATTTCTAGGCAAGTTGTCAAGTGTTGTTCTACATGTGGTTCTTCTCTTCTTCTAAGGTGTCATGCCTTAATATAAGGCTTTAGGATTCTTTTATTCAAGTTATGCTTCCAAACTCTATTACTTCTACCTACATCCACTCATATTGTTCCTTGTAATGTTCTGTCTATTAGTCAATATGTTGCAAGGGCATAACTATAATTCCCTTATACTTTTGGAACTGAGCCTGTTATCTATGGAATTTAATGCACAATTGCTCCAGTCCTTCAATTTGAAACTATGCATTGGATATGACAAGGTTTATGATCAATGATCCCTTTTATGTGTTCCTATGATTTTGATATTGTGATTTGGGCCTTTTTTTTTTTTGGCTTCAAATGTGGACTTCTCTAACCCCTTATAAGTTTCAACAATCTCCCTCAAGGTAGTTGTGATATTTGTAGTGATAGTACAAGATTAATATATGATCCTATAATCCTTTGGTAACTAGGGATTAACTTCATCAACACACTCCACTGGCTCTTGTTGAGATTTTTCCATTTCTTCATAAATAAAAATCCTCTTACCCTAGCATTTTTAGTTTGTTTCTTTAACCATTACTACACTACCTTGGAATCCTTGACCTAGCTCTTCCAATATGCCTCTCATTCTTCCAAATTCTTAACCCATCTCCATAAGGTTTCAAGTTCTTCCCTTTAACATTCAAATTCTTCCTTATATGCCACTCTCATTGGATGTTATTATACGTTGTAAAATTAATAATTGACTCTCTCTCCTTGGTCCATAAATCAAATTCAAATATAAATCCATCAACTTATAGTAGTGTAAATAGGTTATACACCTTTCTAAATGGCGATTGTTGTGTTGGGGGACCTAGCTCCTTAAGTACTAGGTTCTTGTCACCTAGGTGGGTATGTACGAACTTGTCCACCACTTCCTCCTACTATATATCTTTTAACACAATCGCCCTCCCAAACCTAACTTGTATTCAAACCACCGAGTTTTGTGCTTCAATGATGGTTATCTTTTCTTCTCCAACAACTTATTTTCTTTGTCAATCTAGTGGGATATCTCTCTTCTCAAATAATTTGTGGTGGTAGAAGTGTAGCCTCCATAATGACTTCCTTAATTGTATCCTAGATGTAGGTATCCTCTTTATGTTGTCTTCTTCAATGTCAATAATTGAAGTGTCCGTGGGTAGGGGGACTTTTCCTTCATTACTAAATCCCTACAACTTGTTGATCAAGGAGAAGTTTTTATACTTCTCTTAACCAACCCATCAAATCTCACTAGGGCATGTAAAATAATGGGATAAATCTGCCTGAAATTTTCCGCCCTAATGTTCTGATTGGTTTTTAGATATAGATTTTACAAGTTTTGAAAGGAAAATAATTTACATGAAAATTCGACAAAAAATAAAAGTAAAATTTAATATTTACAATTTTTTTTTGAAATTTTACAAAAATTCCAAAGTAAAGGACCGCACATTGAAAAATCAACAAACATAAATTAAAAATAAGAAATAAAGAGTAGCAAACTCATCAACGTTTCAAAGCTTTTCAACCTTAAAAATCTATAGAGTCCCAGATACATTAAGTTTATGAATTAAAGAGAATAAAATGCTAAAATATGAATTTTTGGAGAAGTATACACAACAAATATAGAGAAAAATATGGTTCATTTATTAATCAAAAGTCTATGAGTACAACACAATTAGAAGGAAGATTATTGTGAAGAATCATTGACCAAATCTGTTTTTAAACATCTGCAATGTAAATGAATCATATACAGAAGTTATGGAAATAAAAATAATGATGAGACAACTTTTAAACACCTTCATATGATCTCATACAATAGTAGAAAACTCTTTCTCTAAAATGATATGTCTGAAGGATGAATGGAGTTTCTCATTTGATTGTATCTTCTCTTTGAAAATGATCTCCCATTGCAAAATTCTCTCCCTTCCCTTCATAGACCCCTCTCCTCTTTTATGCTTCCTCTAATCAAGTGTTGATTTGAATTCGAGGGTGGGGTTTCTAAAGGGAAAACTAAGCTAAATTAAATTTATAAAATATTATGTTTAAATTTCCTAGTGAGTGGGACTCGCCCTAATCCATGAAATAAGTCATTAAATATGACTGTCGACATAAACTTTTATTCATCAATAATATAATCATCATAAATACATGTGTCATATGCCTCAAAGATAAATTAAATAATGCGACCATAAAATTTGCATAAGTAAACACAACTTCCATGCATCCATTATGAAAACTAGCCATCATCATCCATGCATATACACGCTGAAGTAGCCCTCATTAAACAAAAAAAAGGTAATCTCCTCGTGCCTCCAAAAATACCCTTGTCTCTCAATCATTTAGCGTCATGATAATCAGTGCATAAATACATCCTAAAAAATGTACATGGGTCCTCAAAACACATGTCAAATATATCACAAAATCCCAAAAATATTCCATCCATATATGCATACAAATTTCCAATAAGTCTATATAAATTAGTGCTGAGAAAGTAAAGTGATAGAAGAAAAATGAAACATAATCATCCATAAATAAAATTCAAGTTGAAAATATCCATAAACTATCATTATGACCTGTGAGAGGTGTTGATTTAAGGTAGCATCGGATGTGCTCTAGCCACGAAAATTGGTGGAGAGGCTAAAGCACATAAGATATCCAATACCCAGAAATGGTTTGGAAAGAATCTAACCAGTTTAGGAGATATTAAAATAATTATTATTTTTAATGGAGTCCCTAAGTCTAAACTTAGGGAAAATAAAATATTAATGTGAATTAATATAAAACTGAGTTAGAATGGTCCAAAAGTCATGGATCAAGCCAGATATAATATTATCCATTGATTAAGGACTTAATCTCGTTTGCTGAATAGTCAACGAGAAAAGTATAAGAGGAGGCTTGAGGGTCACTTGGAGAACACACCGAGTTGATCAAGAATTCGATTTTCTGGGGTAGGGCTTGCTGAGGAAATCGAAGGAGTGATCAGAGTTGCAGCTGAGGGGTAGTGAATGTAGTAGTAGAGAGGCTGAGATAGTACCAGGAGAATCAACACAGAAGTCAAGAGAGGGTTGACGTAGAGCCAACTAGAGGCCAAGCAGAAGCAGCCAGAGGCCACACAGAGGCAGCCAGGAGTTACACAGAGCTTGAGGAGGGTCAACGTGGGACACACAAAGGCTCTAGAGGTTGACGCAAAGCCCCGAGAGGTTGACAATGGGCTAAAGAGGCTGACGCTAGGCCAGAGAGGCTGACGCTAGGCTAGAGAGGCTGACGCAGAACCTAGAGGCTGATGCTGGGAGATTTCGTGGGGCAGAATGGGGCTAATATCTGTCTCCGACTGAGAGATACTACTACCGAGGGAATTCTCTGTTGGGTGAGCCATTTCTGGCACCCAGATTGTATTATGAAACTACTTAATAATAAAACTCTCAGATAGCTGCACCATTTTTCTGGCATTGGGTTTTTCGGGGACATCAGTCCAAAAATAATGGTGTCACTTGTCTGCTTGTTTTTCCTTCAATTGATGATCTGAATGTGTTGAGACTATATTTGTATTTATTTTTAGTATTTACATGGTAAATAAATTATTAATGAATAAAACAAGTAGGAAGAAATAAATCAGAAAGTACAGGAAGGATTTCTAACAGTTAGACTTAGAAATTCCAACATGGTATGAGAGTGTGGTTGCAGATCATACGATAATTAAGGGCATCAGCCGAGCAGAAACAACTGTCCTGAGTGACAGACGTTGTTCCTAGCGGAAAACAACAAGGAAGGGGTGATGCAGTTCCTGCATCATTAGTTTGAGCCAGGAGGAAGATCAACAAAGTGGCAGGGAGGAGCAGACCTGACCTGCGCAGTGCCCAGTCATATTTCTTAGTTAGGAAGGATTAATGCCCATGGCCAAGAGGTGTAGATTTTGCTAGTGTTGGGATTGCGCAGAGTCTAGAGGCTCTAACATTCAGTATGCTGGGACATAGGAGGTTGTGGGTAAGTTGCAGAGTGAATCTAGTGGGATACTGTGGTCAGAATAATACCTAATAGGGCAAGACCAAGGAGGAGGGAGTTGCTGCCAAGGATTTCTAGCCAAGAAATTTGGATCAATGGTGCAGTTGCACTAACGATCAGAGTGGGGGCATCTCGACATTGGCAAAGGGGTTTCTAGGAGGGAAATCGAGGCTCATAGGGAGTCATATCGAGAACTTCCAGGAGGGAAGTAGAGAGACTTAGAAGAGTCGAAAGAGGAGCAATGAAATGGTAGTGGATGGGGTAAGAGATTAGGACAGACTGGATGGAGCCTCAAACTTCGTAGTCTGGAAGGCTAGGATATTGTCCATTCTAGATAGGAATTGTCTCAAACACTTTGCCTTGAACACAATAGCGATCCTAGTTGACCCGATTGAGAATGAAAAGTACGCGGAGGCAATGGCGATGGCCAAGAGCATCATCCTTGATAGGGTCAAGGACCATGTAGTACCACATATTATCAAAAAGGACATGGAAAATGTGATGTCAGAGGCCCTAATGAAATTGTATCAACATACTTCCGTGCAGAGGAAGATGCTACTAGAAAATTAGTTGCAATCATACCAGATGAAGAAGGGAGAACAGATAGACACCTTCCTCGGTCGATTGAAGGAGATCCGGGATCAGCTAACTTGCATAGGGGCCACGCCGGATGGGGAGATGTTGGTGAGGACCGCATTGAACACAATCTCAGAGGATTGAGAGGTATTTGTCCAGAGCATACTGGGCAGGTCGACCCTTCCAGATTGGGAGGAACTGTGGGCGACTCTTCGTCAAGAAGAGATCAGAAGGTTAACCAAGGTGGGAATAAGCGGCAAGGGGGTCAGAATCAAGAAGGAGGAAGAGGAGGATGCTACCCTAGCATCTGAGGGAAAGCAAGAGAAACAGAAGAAGAAGGACCTCTCCAAGGTCAAATGCTTCCATTGTGGGGAACTGGGTCACTATGCGAGGCAGAATACGAGGAAGAAGAGCAAGGTAGAGGCTTCTAAGACCAAGGCTGCACCAGCAAGGACGGAGAAAGAAGTGGAGATAGATGATGACTGTGCCATGAGTGCTCATACGCCACTCGAGAGGAAGTGGGGAGACATCGAGCTGTAGTCAGATGGGCTACAGGCAATGAGGGGTAGGATCCTCGAGGTACCCAACCTCTTGGATTATACCTTGTTACGGGAGCCCTGAAGAGGAGTAGCAGGACTGGCAAATGTCAGTAGAGATGGATGCGGATGGAGTGACAGAGGGAGCTTCAACATTGGAGTGTTTCTAGCCTGATGGAGATGTTAGAGTTGGGTGATCAATTACTTACTTCTTAGTAACTGAGTTGCAGTGCAACAATTAGCAGTGGCAGTGCTATGGGTAGCACAACGTAGCATGATGAGAGAGGTTGTAGTACAGATGCAGCAGTGGCACTAGCAGGGCCATGGGCAGTAGTGCATGATGCAACAATGCAGAAGATGTTGGGTAGTAGGCCTAACATCATCACAGGGACCAATGCCGGATGATTAGGGTGATGCTCAGTGAGAAGTATTACTAGAGCATAGTCCTCGCTAAGAGGGAGTGTTGATTTGGGGTAGCATCGGATGTGCTCTAGCTACGATAATTGGTAGAGAGGCTAAAGCACATAAGATCTCTAATACCCAGAATGGCTTGGGCAAAATCTAACCAATTTGGGAGGTATTAAAATAATTAATATTTTTAATGGAGTCCCTAAGTCTAAACTTGGGGAAAATAAAATATTAATGTGAATTAATATAAAACTGAGTTAGAATGGTCCAAAAGTCATGGATCAAGCCAGATCTAATCTTATCCATTGATTAGGGACTTAATCTCAGTCGTTGAATTGTCAAAGAGAAAAGTATAAGAGGAGGCTTGAGGGTCACTTGGAGAACACACTGAGTTGATCAAGAATTCGATTTTCTAGGGTAGGGCTTGTTGAGGAAACCAAAGGAGTGATCAGAGTTGCAGCTGAGGGGTAGTGAATGTAGTAGTAGAGAGGCAGAGATAGTACCAGGAGCATCAGCGCAAAAGTCGAGAGAGGGTTGACATAGAGCCAGCTAGAGGTCACGCAAAAGCAGCCAAAGGCCACGCAAAAGCAACCAGAGGCCACGCAGAGGCAACCAGGAGTTGCGCAGAGCCAGAGGAGGGCCAACGTGGGACACACAGAGGCTCTAAAGGCTGATGCAGAGCCCCGAGAGGCTGACGCTGGGTCATAGAGGCTGACGTTGGGCGGATGTTGGGCCAGAGAGGTTGACGTAGACCCCAGAGGTTGACACTGGGAGATTTCATGGGGTAGATTGGGGCTGATATCTGTCTCCAACTGAGAGGTACTACTACCAAGGGCATTCTCTGTTGGGCGAGTCATTTCTGGCACCCATATTGTATTATGAAACTGCTTAATAATAAAACCCTCAGATAGCTGCACCGATTTTCCGGCATTGGGTTTTTCTGGGGACATTAGTCCAAAAATAATGGTGTCACTTGTGTGCTTGTTTTTCCTTCAGTTGATGATATGTATGTGTTGAGACTATACTTGTATTTATTTTCAATATTTACATGGTAAATAACTTGTTAATAACAGAACAAGTAGGAAGAAATAAATCAGAAAGTACAAGGAGGATTTCTAACAGTTAGACTTAGAAATTCCAACAAGAGGGAGCACTCTTGGCTTTCTTCTCCTTTTGGTGAGGATGGGATGTAACAAGAGTGAGAATAGCCATGAGAGGAGTTTGATCTAGTAGTCTAAGCCTTTTTCTTTCCATTGTTGGCAGTAGGTTGAGGAGGATCAATTTCATGTTTAGAAGGTTGAGCACCAAATGGAGGAGGTTGGTCGACAAGTCTGGAAGACTAAGCAGCTAGTTGTGGTGAGGGGACAACAAAAGAGGTAGTTGATTGTAACTAATGTGATACATGAGGTTTGGGATGGGGAAGAGAGGGAGGTAATGAAGTTATTGGCCAGCCATGGATCAAACTTAATGGTCGCAGTTGAATGATGTTCTTCCAACCATTATTGGCAGGGAATGTAGGTGGTGCAAAAATATGAGGCGACATCAGGATACCAGTATTTGGCCTGCTATGGAAAAAAGGTTGCAAAGGCTGGGAAACTGGTTGGCCAATTAAATTTACAATGTTAGTTTGGAGAAGTTATCTTAATTCCTCTAAATCTTCATTAAATTGCACATAACTCCTAGGCCTTCTATCTCTTCTTATCCCTAGTCCCCTGTCTTGGTTATTCCTTCCCATGCCTCTACTTTTGTTATAAAAACTCATGTTGTAAAAGAAATATTATGTAGGTCTTGATAATAAAAAAAAATATTCTAGTATCAACAAATATACTATTTTTGTTTGTTTGTTAAGCTTGGTAGATCCTTGTTTTTCATTATAATATATGCAAGCAGGTTACAACCACTTAGCCATCTAGTAGAAAAAAATAGTTAGTCTATCTATCCAAGCTATATAAACTTGATTATCATGTCCACAACCATAAATTTTTTATCTATATATATAAACTACTGCAAGCAATAAACTTAATAAATGATTCAGGATAATAAAATAAATCAAAATATTAAATATTAAATATTAATATGAAAACTAGAATAACAAGCTAGTTATTAAATTATATAAAAAAGCTTAAATTACAATAGTAATAATTAAATTATAAATAAACAAGCAAAGAGTCGGCCATTTGTCTTCACTTCCTGCCATTTACCTATTTATACCTTTCCTTCTCCTTCTTTTCTCCACACAAATTGTCCTGATGATGAGTCTAGTTTCAGACTCGAAACGTCGACCATAAAATATGAGCACTGTGGAAAATCCGAACTCCATTCAAAGTAAAAGTTATCCGCATATAAACTTAAGAAGAAAAAATACTACGACTTCATCCTTCTATTCCTCCTGTTTGGTAGAGGCCGAGGTAACTGGGGTCGGGTCTTTCACACTAGAACCGGGCAGCTCAGCCGGTAAAAACATGCATGGGAAGTTTTTCTTTATACGGCCTAGGTGACCATCCTATTTCTGTATTTGGAATTGCATCTTTTGAAAGTCTTGCTTATAGTTCTGAAAGTCCTTAATGGCAATCATCCATATTTGTTCCATCACCTTACTTAGGAGGTATTTCAAAAACTAATACATGTATAGAGTCTGTTTTTTATTGCGTCTCTCTACCACGAGTGTGTCCCAGATCAGGAACCAGGACCTTCCACTCTTCCACGTCCATTAACCCCACGCTCGCATGTCTATTGATATCCTTCTCCCACTCGAACATGAGCCGTTGAATCTCCTCTCCGGTGCCACCCGCATATGCAATTTTCGCTTCTTGGATTAGTCTGGCCACTAGTTTCCTCCCACTACATTTTCCAGCATTACTTGGCTTGGCCTTTGCCTCGCTCTCCTGCGGCCTCTTGCCTCTACCATTGCCTTTCATTTCTTGAACCATTGCAGTAATGTCCTGGGGCCTTCTAATTAGCTGTTGTCGATGGCTGAGATCAAGCTTCAATGCTCTCTTCCTCCAAGGGGAGTTACATGTTACGAGAACAAGCAACAATGATTCCAAGACATTATTTTCATAATCTTCGTTAGCTAATGGTTCTACTTATTCAACATTTATTCCCCCCATGCATCCTGTTCAAAGCCCCCGAGCGCGAGGAACCCCCACCCGAGATGCCCTGGACACCCCTGCATGCCCCCTGCCTTGCACCTATAATGGACACGGTTTCGGCCTCGAATTACATGGCCATCAACAGGCCCAGTAGCCTAGAGGCCAAGTCTATAGGATCCATGCTCCTTCTCCCCTATGCCCCTTGTTGGCTGACCTCACCCCCTATCCCCCTAACTTATTCTTTGTAATTCTTGACACTGCTCATATCAAACTCTCGATTTCTAAGCCCTTCTTGTACCAGGTTCTCTCCCCTACCTTACAAACCATCCCCCGCTCCAACCGCCAACTGAGGCCTACTTGGACGACTTTGCCAGCATGTCGATTCCCCAATTCTGGAGGACTCCTGCCCCCGATATCCTCCCCCCTACTGACTCCCCTTAGGGCCTTGGCATCCGCCCTCATGGCCCTCGTCTTCCTCAAAGCCCTAGGCTTCACGACTCGTTCCAGAACCCAGAATGGAATTAATGTTAATGCAATTACTGCTACCTTACCCTTTCCCCTTCGGTTTTCCAAGAAAACAAGGTTCACTTAGCCAAAAGAATTCCCTCCCCATCCCTATAATCCCCATGCATGAGAGGAGAACGCCAAAGCAGAACAATACCCCAGCAAACTCCATGCACGAGAATGAAATACCAAAGCGGAGTAATATCCCTGCATATCTTATGTATTTGCGATGAATCCCTCCATCCTTCACCTCCCATTGATTCTTGCCACCTCAATTGCTCTCTCTCCCCAACCTCTTGCCCACATGCAATCTCAATTCAACAAACCAGACGTAGGGGATCATAATATAGTGCAGACAAAGTACATACCCATTAACCAGCGCTTGGGATCATTTTATATCTTCACCTTCCCGAATCCAATGCGCCACCTTTGTCGTTGTCTCCACTACACAATCTCCCTCCCCTCTACTAACACTCTTTTTTTTCAACCAACTCTGGTGCATGCAAGTTCCACCTTCCTTCAACCAACTCTTAATGGGTCTGTCAGCCACCTCTCACCCTGATCAGGGGTCTGAGTGCCTTTTCCACTCTTTCTATAGTCTTGCTCCAAGATCTCCTTCAAGGGACAAAACTTATCATCTTCTGGTTGGTCCAGCCAAGCTTTCTCAAGAGGTACATTCTAATGATTGCAACCCTAATTCACTAGGAAGTCTGTCGATTTATTTCCATCCCTCCTGACATGATTTGTCATTATATAGTTGAAGTTGCTAATAAGTGTTCCTATCTCTTGGATTAGCCATGTTATTCTCCATCTATGGATGAGATTTTCCCATTCGGTTCCTTGGTTTAATTTTTTTACCGTGTTGATTACAAGCCTCGAATACCCTTCCACTACAATACTCCTGTAGCCCATTTTGGATGCAGTTTCTAGGAATTGCCTTACAACTGAAAATTTTGCTTCATTGTTACTAGAAAACCCACAGTGATCAACATAAATGAGCTTGGTGTTGCTTCTGAAGTCCCCAAAAATTCCTCCGAGGCCTTCTGGTCCTGGGTTTCCTTTTGATCCTCCATCGAAGCTTAACTTTACAAATCCTTCTGGAGGGGTTGTCAAATAGTTAAGGAAAGTAACTCCTCTCACTGTTACCTTCCAGGAGGGTTGGTTTACCATGGTCAGTGCTATGTTTAAATTTTGCATAATTCTAGCCTCGTGGTGGGACCTTGCAATCCTCTGGGTACCACTTCCCTACCATAATTGTTTCCTTGATGTTTTGAATGATCCCTTCCCACACTGCCTCTTGAGGGAGAAGTTGATCCTTGAATATTCAACAATTCCTTTCTTTCCAGATGGCCTAGAGAGTGAGTGTTAAAATTGGAAAATAGGGCCAAACTCCATGTGGGTCATCTTATTCATGGTTGATAATATTTTTATTAGATTCCTCTCATCAAGAGGTGTAGGATTGATCTAAAGATCATCCGATTCCAATAAGTATTTATGGAGATATAATGTATTTTGATTATTTATCAAGCCGACCAACAACTCAAGTAGGCTCAGAAGCCCAACAGTCGCATCTATTCAATCATCAACCTTTGTATATAGGTCTTTTCCTCATTTACACACACTCATCTCATCACATCTCTCTCTCTCTCTCTCTTGCGCAGAAAAGAGACTCTTCTCCTATTGCGTATAAAGAGACTTTTCTCTCACATGTGTGGAAGGAAGCACACAGATTTAGGGCTGTAACTGCAGATCGAAAGTTTGACCAGCGTTGACCATCTTTTTCTTTCTCAAAACTGCGTTGTAGGTGTATCTGACTCTCCTTTGAAGGCTGCATTTTTTGGTGAAGGAATCAAACCGATCTGACAGTCGGTTTGCAAGATTTTGTCTGCCCTAGTTGAGGGCTGATCTAGGGTTTGTTGTTGCTGATGTAAATCAAATTTATGTAATATTTCTCTCTGCTGAATTATTGAAGATAAAAGAAGATTTGATCAAAGGGTTTTCCCATATTGGGGTTTGTCCCTGGCTAGCCACCATATCTTATGTCTCTTGTCTTGGCTTGTTTTTTGTTGATTGTTTAATGTTCTATCTACACTTTACTTTATGTACATGTGATTGCTAATCTGTGGATGATAATAATAAAAATAAGTAAATCTCTCTATGCATAGAACATACCATAACTTAAAATGGTATCAGAGCTGAGGTGAAGACAAAACCCGAGCAAGAGCAAGAGCAATCGCTGAAGAGAAGATTGGCAAGGCTATCCTAAAAGAACTATGGGGTCCTCAACACTCTTCCCTGCCAAAGACAAGATCTGTGAGAAGTCTAACTATCACGGATGGAAGATGTCTCTTGATCTAACCTTAGAAGATTAAGGAGTGTTGGACCATGTGAGAGGTAATATTGTTGAGCCTCCATCAAATGCACCTGCTGCTGCCAGGAAAAAATGGAAAATCGGTGAAGTCAAAATAAAGAAGATCACTTGGGACTCTATAGACAAAGGCTGCAGGGTGACCTTCAGCGATGGCAAGGTATGTGTATGGAAAAACAATGTTAAAAATGCCTTTACTCTTGGGTTTTGAGTTGATTCATTATATCAGGTCGATGGAAGTCCGCTAGGTGTCATGTGACACATCTCTTCAGTTTGAACTTTGGCATCGGAGGTTTGCCCACCTTCATTATAAAGCTCTACCTGATGTAAGACAAAGGGTGACATGGATGCCTGAATTCCGAGTAGAGAAAGAAGATGTATGTCCAGGATGTGCCGAAGAAAAGCTCAAAAGGGGACCATTACCCTCAAGCCAAAGAAAGACCTCCATTATATTACAGTTGGTTCACTCAGACATATCTGGTATGATGCCTATGAACTCCTTGAGAGGATATTCATTTTACCTTACTTTTACAGATGACTATTCTCGAAAGACTTGTATATACTTCTTGAAAAAGAAGGATGAAGTGTTCTCTTGGTTTTGACACTTCAAAGCCTTGATCGAGAATCAAACCGAAAGAAGATCAAGATCTTAAGGACTGATAATGGGACTGAATATGAATCTAACGAGCTTCATGACTTTTGTAAAGAGGTTGGCATTAAGAGGGAGACTACTACACCATATACTCCTGAACAGATGGTGTGGCATAAAGGAAGAACCATATGGTTGTGGAAGTTGTTCGTGCCATGCTCCATGATCAAAGACTTCCGAAGTTTCTATGAGCTAAAGATGCAAACACCATCGTATATGTACAAAATCGATGCCCTCATCAAGCATTGGGTTCCAAGACTCTTGAAGAAATGTTCACCAGTAAGAAACCTGATGTATCTCATTTTAGAATTTTTGGAAGCCTTGTATATTTTCATGTGTTGAAAGAGAAAAGGAATAAATTGGGTGCATCTGGAAAGAAAGGAAACTTCATGGGCTATGGTGAAAATACTAAGGGCTATAGAATCCATGTAGCCGATCAAAGAGAAGTCATGATTAGTCATGATGTCACCTTTGACGAAGATATGATTCTCAGCAAGGTGAACAATCTTCCTACAATGAGGAGCTCTCAAGAAGCTAACACCAGGGAACCAAAAGAAAAAGAGTATGACGAGATATTTGCACCTGTTTCCAGATATACCACCATTCGCTCGATCATAGCCCTTGCGACTTCATAAGGATGGAAACTACATCAGATGGATGTTAAGACAACGTTCTTGCATGGTTCGATCAAAGAAGAGGTCTACGTGGAGCAATCCAAATGATTTGATATTTATGATCGAAAATATCATGTATGTAGGTTGAAGAAGGTTCTTTATGGGCTGAAGAAAGCACCCCAAGCATGGTAGGAGAGGATCGATAGCTACTTGATGAATCTGGGATTCACTAGGAGTGAAGCCGATCCTAACCTTTACTTTAAGGTTAAAGATGACAAACCTCTCATACTAGTGCTGTATGTGGATGACCTCTTTCTAAGAGGTGCGGACCCTCTCATTCACAAATGTAAGAGGGAGTTGGCTTCTGAATTTAAAATGAAGGACCTAGGACTAATGCATTATTTCCTAGGACTTGAAGTGTGGCAGAAGCCAGGGGAAATTTTCCTATCTCAAGGAAAATATGTGGTAAAGATATTGGAAAGATTTGGTATGGTGGACTGCAAGCCTGTAACTACCCCGATGGAGCTTGACTTCAAGAAGTTAAGTGGTAGTGTTGTTGGACTTGTTTTAAAAAATGCCACCGAGTATCAACAACTCATCAGAGAATTAATATTCTTAGTGAACTCCCGTCCAGATATATGCTTTGCAGTCAACACATTAAGTCAACATATGGTTGAACCTCACCACATACATTGGATTGGTGCCAAGAATCTGTTAAGATATCTTCGTGGCACAATTACATATGGATTAAGATACACTGTCGGAGATGTGAGACTACTTGGATACATAGATGTTGATTGGGCAGGCAGTGTGTTGGATTGTAAGAGCACTTCTGGGTGTTGTTTCTCCTTGGGATCTGCTTCGATATCCTAGATGAGCAGGAAGCAGAAGTCGGTGGCTTTGAGAACTGCCGAGGCAGAGTATATTGCTGCTAGCATGGCCTCCTATGTGGTAGTCTGGTTGCAGAAGCTCTTCAGTGAGCTATTTGGATTTACACTGAATACCACCGTGATCCTATGTGTCAACCAGAGTGGGATTCATTTGTCAGAGAATCCCATATTTCATAATCTCTCCAAGCATATCGATATCAGGTACCACTATATTCGAGATATGGTGCAGCGGGGAGCTATAAGGCTCTAACATATTGGTACAGATGAACAGGTGGCCGACATTCTCACAAAGACCCTACGAAAGGTCAAATTTTTGACTTTTCGAGAATTACTTGGTGTCATTCAGAAACCCTTTGATGAGGGTCCTGAATGATGTATTGAGCTCTGGGAGCTCCGGGGGGGTACTTCTTAGAGCGACATATGACCACAGGGTAAAATAATCAAAACTTTCCCTATAACACCCCGTGGCGACTATGTAGAAGGATGATTAGTTCTCCTGTGAGGTCTGGATGATGTGTTCTCCATGACGATTATGTAGTAGGATGATTAGTTCTCATGTGAGGTCTGGATGATGTGTTCTCCATGACGATTGTGTAGCAGGATGATTCGTTCTCCTGTGAGGTCTGGATGATGTGTTCTCCGTGACGATTGTGTAGTAGGATGATTAGTTCTCCTGTGAGGCCTGAATGATGTGTTCTCCATGGAGATTGTGGACATGATGATTCGCTCTCCTGTGGACAAGATGATTCGCTCTCCTGTGGACAAGATGATTCGCTCTCTTGTGGGACAAGATGATTCGCTCTCTTGTGGGACATGATGATTCGCTCTCTTATGGACAAGATTGATTAGTTCTCTTGTCAAGGCATCCTACCCATGCAGTCTGGGACTCATGGGAAGTACCTCTAATCTGGTCAATGAGTAGGGAAATGAGGATAGGGACCATAGTAGTGCCGATGGATGCATCGCTGTATCTACCGCACTTCCTATGTTAGGATGACCTTCATTGATCTGGGACCAGTGGTAGGAGTTGTACCCACTATGACACTGACTTCGGGTCGGTTGAGACTGGTCTGGGACTAGTGGTACATACTCTGAGACTGATTTCAGGTCAGTGGAGGACTAGTCTGGGACCAGTAGTAGGAGTGGTACCTACTATGACGTTGACTTCGGGTCAGTTGAGACTAGTCTGGGAACAATGGTATGCACTTTGAGACTGACTTTGAGTCAGTGGAGGATGATACTGATCTAGGACCAGTTGTAGGAGTTGTACCCACTATTATGCTGACTTTGGGTCGGTTGAGACTGGTCTGGGACCAGTGGTACACACTCTGAGACTGAATTTGAGTCAGTATGATACATCCTCGATCATTTCTTCTTCTTCATAATTCAGACAAAGCAGAGCAGAGTGGAACAAAGCAGAGCAGAACAGAACAGGGTAGAACAAAATAGAGCGGAGCAGACAGGATAGAGCAGAGAAGAGCAAGGGTCAAGTTGTACAGGGTAGTGCATTTGATGGATGAATAGTAGCGACCAACAGATGAATTGCAGATGGAGTTCTCCCTAGTTGAGAGGGAGTGTTAAAATTGGCAACTAGGGCCAAACTCCATGTGGGTCATATTATTCATGGCTGATAATATTTTTATTAGATTCCTCTTGTTGAGAGGTGTAGGATTGATCTAAAGATCATCTGATTATGATAAGTATTTATGGAGATATGAATTTATTTTGATTATGGATAATTATCAAGCCGACCAGCAACTCATGTAGGCTCAGAAGCCCAACAGTCGCATCTATTCAATCATCAACATTTGTATATAAATATAGGAGGTCTTTTCCTCATTTTCACACACTCATCTCATCACATCTCTCTCTCTCTCGTGCAGAAAAGAGGCTCTTCTCCTACTGCACAGAAAGAGACATTTCTCTCATATGTGTGGAAGGAAGGACACAGATTTAGGGTTGCAACTATAGATCGAAAGTTTGACCAGCATTGACCATCTTTCTCTCTCTCAGAGCTGTGCTGAAGGTGGATCTGACTCTCCTCTGAAGGCCACATTTTTTGGTGAAGGAATCAAGCCGATCTAACGATCAGTTTGAAAGATATTGTTTGCCCTAGTTGAGGGCTAATCTAAGGTTTGTTGTTGCTGATGTAAATCAGATTTATGTACTATATCTCTTTGCTGAATTATTGAAGATAAAAGAAGATTTGATCAAAGGGTTTCCCCATATTAGGGTTTGTCCTTGGCTAGTCGCCACATCTTGTGTCTCTTGTCTTGGCTTGTTTTCTGTCGATTGTTTAATGTTCTATCTGCACTTTACTTTATGTACATGTGATTGCTAATATGTGGATAATAATAATAAAAAGAAGTAAATTTCTCTAAGCATAGAACATACCATAACTTAACAGTGAGTCCCAATGTGATGCCCCATCCTCTGTTTATGACTGGGCTGGGAAAAAGGCCTATTCTCCAAAGGAGGATGGTTTCTTTAATGCTATCCCTATCCCGGTCCATTCTTCCAAAGAGGTCTTCCATCTGTCTCCATTTTTGTTCAACATATGGACACGTGTTGAGGATATGTTCAAGGTCCTCGCTATTTGTATTACAAAGCTTACATAGCAACGACCCATAGAATCCCCTTTTTTGGAGCTGATCCCATGTAAGAATGCAGCTTCTATAGACAAGAAAAAGTAAGTAGGCCACCATCCCCCACCCCACATCCTTTTCCAAATCAGGTTCTGCCCTTCTACAATTCATCCTACTCTTATTCCATACGCTTCTTTTATTGTGAATGTCCCTTTGGTAGTATAACCCCATCAGAGGATGTCAGGTCCATTTAGGATAGTTATTTTCCTTGAGTCAAGCTCCTTCTCTAGATTCTTCCATTGATTCGATTCCAGGGCCTATAGCTAATCCGTCATCTTCCTCCAGCTCCTCCAGCCTTCTCGCACTTGATCTGGTTTCCAAAATTGTTCCACTCTTTAAAAATTCCTCCCAGTTGTATATAACAAGAGGTCTCTCAAGTATTGTTAGTTCTATAGTTTTTCTCTTTGTTGCTATGACTCATGCCAAAACAAGGTTGTTTTCCCATTCCTTATTTCCCATAAAAGATGTTGTTGGACAAGGTCTATGTTTTGGGTCGCCAAATTCCATATGGCCAACCCTTTGTGGGGATCTCTGTATCTTAGGATGTCTTCCATTCTTGCATGCATATTATATTTTCTTGTCCATATTTGTTTCCATAGACCCGACGCACCACTCATCTAACACCACCATAATTTTGCCCCCATTACTTGATTTAGGATATAAGGGTCCCTCAAGTCCAGGCATCCATCCATCTTATGCTTTGTTAAGTTTGGCCAGGATACCAGTGCCCATTTTTTAATTTTCTGAGCTCCTCCCCATATGAACTTAAATGTTTCCACCATCTTTGCACATGAGCTTTTTGACGCTGCCATTCCGGAAAGTTGATAGATTGGAGAACTTATTTGAGGAGGACTATCCGGCCTACTATATTTAACCATCGAAAATCCCAACTGCTAAGTTTGCCTGTGATTTTTTGTGGTAGGGGTTTCTAGCAGGAAGTCTTGATGGAGTTTACCCTCAAGGGAATTCCCAGATACATGGAAGTTAGAGCTCCAATAGAAAACCCCAGGACATGAGCTAGGTAGACTTGTATGTTTCCAGGGGTGTTGAAAAAGAAAATGCAGGATTTGTCCTTGTTGATCATTGTCCCAGATGCTTCCATGAAGACTAGGAGTAATTATTTGATGCGACGGGTTTCCCGAAGCGACACATGATAAAAGAGCATGATGTCATCTACAAATTGCTTGTGAGTAATGGGGAGATCATTTCCGCATAACCTCAGACTTTTGATATGGGTATTTCTAGGTTATGTCTTAAGGTAGAGACCCAACCCTTCAGCCGCAATAATTAAGAGGAAAGGGGAGAGAGGGTCGCCCTGGCAGAGGCCACACGATGGGTTAAAAGTTTGAGAGGGGTATCCATTGGGCATAATAGAGAACACATGGGATGACACCAAGGCCTGGACCCATTTAATCCATCTCTGATTGAAATTGAAGGCCCCGGGGACATGGATTAGGTACTCCCAACTAAGGTGATCATAGGCCTTTGACAAGTCTAGCTTAATCAACATGCCAGGGAGTTTTTTGGATTTAAGGGAATGCACAATTTCCTGGGAAGCCACGAATCCATCTAGGATTTGTCGACCTTCAACAAAACCTGTTTGGGGGAAATGAGGAGAGGAAGCAGAGACCTTAATCATTTAACAATCACCGTGGATATAATTTTATAAATAACATTGCAAAGGGAGATAGGTCTAAAGCCTTAAGGGTCATCAGATTTGGAGGATTTCAGAATTAGAGCAATGAAATTCGCATTTAAGCTAGGACATACCTTTTGGTTCTAGCACGATTCTTCCACCAAATTTAGAATGTCAAGCCCTATGAAATTCCAATCCTCCTGATAGAATTCCACCATGAATCCATCTGGTCTGGGTTCCTTGTTCATTGCCATGCCCTTCACCACTTCCTCAAATTCCTCTAGCGTTATTGCTCGCATGAGGGAAAGGTTTTGGTCCCTATAGATAAGTTGCGGAATGTTCCTCAAAATC
Organism: Pinus taeda; assembly: GCA_000404065.3. Lineage (NCBI taxonomy): Eukaryota > Viridiplantae > Streptophyta > Pinopsida > Pinales > Pinaceae > Pinus > Pinus taeda. The sequence goes on from APFE030258313.1 coordinate 115,239, forward strand.
CGTTTTGTAGCCTTGGATTGATCTTGGGATGGTTCCATTAGAAGGGATTTGAAGTGTTGGACTAGAAGCCCCTCCATCTCCTCATGTTGGACTACCCTTTTACCCTCTTCGTTCTTTAGGGAATAGATCTGGTTTTGTTTCCAATGTTGAATCATTGCTTAATGGAAGAAGCAAGTATTCCTTTTTCCTTCCCTCAACCAACTGACTTTGTATTTATGCTTCCATAAGATCTCCTCTTGCTTTCTCCTTTCCTCTAGCTGATTGATTAGCTTCCCTTCTTCCACCACGAGGCTATCCAATCTACCGTGTTGGATGATCAGTTGTTGTATGTCCTAAATTTTGTTGTTCCACTGGTGCTGGTCTCTCATGATGTGGACAAACTCTTCTCGATTCCATTTCCTGATCTTGTGTTTGATCTACTTTAACTTCAATTGGAAGGTGTTCATGAAGTTTCTCCCTTTTTCCTCATTGTTCCTCCACCATTCCTCGATTTTGTTTATGAGATTGGGATCTTGTAGCCATAAGGCTTAGAATTTGAACGAGCGATTCTTTAGTCCAATTTTTAAATTGATTCCCAATCAGATGGGCTAGTGATTCGATCCTATTGTCATTCTATGTTTTTTAGGTTGAGGGAGTAAACACATAGGACAACATCAAAGCCACTTTGGAAGCTAGGATCTAGCCTTGCTAGCTTCAGAGAGGGATCTATCTGTAAAATTTAGCTATGTTTGGTGTAAATGTTAGGCTATTTATTACTGTACTGATTGTTTTTTATTGGATTGCTTGGTTGATTAAATCATTATAATTCCATTGTGCTATGGAGTCTAAAGATTAACTAGATCTGCATCAAATTTTGAAGGAGTTTCATCGGGCAAGCTAGGTTGCACTAGTTGGATCTTTTAGAATTTTTAAATGGATTATGAAACAAAAGAAATGTAAGATTCATTAGAAACTAAGGAGAAATGAAGGATTCCTTAATTTGACTTCAGCAGAAAACATATAAATTACTAACATTCAGAATAGGGTGTTCTGTATAACATATCCTATTCGTCATAGTTTTTGTTATGTAATTAAGCGTTTTAGAAATGATAGAGAAAAGATTAAACACACGAATAGAAGAAAAACATCACCAATTTGTACACCACATGAATCCTGTGAAGAATGTCCTTGTATTATTTTTGCTTCCAGCAACTAGAAAATTACAATTCGCAGAGGGAATTATATTCAACAATCAACCTGTAATACTTCAAACAATGAAGTATTTTTAGAAAAATTACAAAATGATTTACAAAATCGTTGTCTCAACTAACAGTGTATTATTAGCATTATCATAAATAATAAAATCGATCTTCTATAGAATTATATGCAAGGTGGACAACTGCATGAAGAGGTGGATCTATTTTGGAGGATTTGGTTGATGAATCAGCCTATACTTGTGCTACACTGGCTGGTATTTAAGTTGCTTTTCAGTCCAATAGGTCACATAGTTTCTCCCACATTTTTTCATCTGGAATGGTTAAATTGATTACCCTTCGGTAAATCTCATCAACCTCAGTATACTTTGCAAATGTTGGCTTTACTGTGAAGATATGTTTTACCTCATTCTGGATAAAAAAATCATTTCCCATTGTCTCTAAGAATTCTCTAGCTGTCATGTTGCCTTTTATACCACTGAATTTAATACTACTTCTGGCCACTTCCTTCATCTTTGTAACATTATCTTCTTGAGTAATCAGTTTGTCATTAACCACATATATGCTAGGCAATCATTTCGGATTTAATGTTTCATTCCTGTTGAAGAATCTGTTTACTCCCAACTTCAGTGTTTCACATTTATCCTCCAATTGATTAATGATATTTCTTTTTCTTAAAACCTTCTTGACTTCCAATATGGTGGCAGTCGTGTCATTCATTCCTAACTCTTAAAGTTCATAATTATTCTTTGAATTTAGGAATTTAATGATGTTGGAAGCTTCTGTAGGCATGTCTCCCAGCTTCTCCCTTACTTCAATAATGGTTTCAGTGGCCTTTTGTGTCAGTTCCTTCTGTTAAAAAATGATTTGGATGCATGGCCAAATCTCATTCATGGAGTCCAAAATATCCATCCAAATGGCTTCCTTGGCTTGGGCCATGGTTTGACCAATTGTTGTATCCTTCTCCACCCTCTATATTATCTCTAGTAACCTTTGTGACTTTTGTTCTTCAACCAAATGAGAAGCTTCAGTTCTCGCTTTCTATTCTTGCAGAGCTTTGAGCTTCCCTTGCAAATTCTTAATTTATTATGATTGGATTGAAATATTTTCCAGTGTCTTTGTCATCTACTCAATGCTTGTAGCTTGAGTTGAAGAGGTCACTGTAGTTGCAGTTCCTGTAGCTGGGATTTAAGTGATGGGTATAGCATCCATGGGGACTATGGCTACCCTTTGACTTTGTTCTTTCTCTTTGACCATTTTCTCCATTTCTACCTCCATCTATTTGATCTAAACATTCTGCTCCATGATTAACTTCATCATGTCAACCTTCTATGTCTCATTTTCTTCAATATCTTTAGTCAAGGGGTCCTTTGTGGTTGGTAGTTTCAGTTGTTTTCCCAATGCTCCAATGTCAAGATTTTTATTCTTGATGGTCTCCTCTGCAACATCTATATCTTTAGGACCATATCCTATTTTGACTACCAAATCTTCCAAAGATTTGATTCTATTATCCTTTTCCAAAGAAGATATCTTCTCCATTTTTAACTGGGATTGAATGTTTGCATATGAAACCTATAGCTTTGATAATGACATAGCAATATTAGTTAAGGCAGAGGAAATCATCTCACCAGTATGTTTATGCATCTCCATTTGATCAATGGGATGGATATCTTTGGTGTTGAATTCAAATGATGTGCTCTTTTAATCTGCTGGTGTCTTAGGATGTGGAATTTGGGCCTCAAGGAAGGCCATCTGCATCCTTCCTTGTTCTGTGTCAAAAACCGACAATAATCTGCTTTGTGAACTGGAAGTCTGCTTCCAAAACTGAGTGTAGGCGCTATTCTTAAGAATTTCATTCTTAAGTTTGATCTCCCGGTACCTGTCAAAAACACTTTTTTCCTTTTCTCCTTGGACATCATGCGAAGATAGCTCTGTATACTTTTTACCTTGTGATAGTGAACGTCTAGTAGGATATGGAACAAACTTGCTACTTGTAGATGGTGTTTCTCCAATTATGATGACAACTTGATCTTCTGCATCCTTTTTTGCATCTGTCCTAGGAGTCATCTTAGCTCTTTTCCTGTAACTAATTCTGAAATCCTTGGCCTCACTACCTATTGTTGATGATGATCCCTCCTCTCTCTGTCTTTTACTTGTTTTCTCTTGAGGAGTGGGGGTCTGTAAATTTGAAGTAAAAAATAATTTCTCTTTAGCTTCCTATAATGTATTCTCTGTCCATTATGACTAGTTTGCATATTTCTCTATCTCAGGCCTTGGGGTATGGATATATGGAGTATTTTTGTTTTCTAATCTCAACTTATAAATGATACCCCAAGGGTCATAAGACCATGTGAAACTCAGGCTGAATCTCATCTCCTTAATGATTTTATCTACCTCCTCTCTTACTGACCTTGTGTTGCATCTGAAAGGGCCCACCTATGTCTTTACCTAAAACTGGGACTTCTTCTTTGCCACCACAAAGTGAAGATCATCTGAATTTATCATTTGTCTGATATATTCAAGGGAAAAACTCCTCATAGGGAGGTATTTTTGGAGCTTGTATGGTGCTAACCCGCAACCATAAAATCTGATTTCTATGTAATTCTGGTATATATACCAGTCTCCAGTCTTGGCATGATCTGTCAAATGTAGAATCCTCTTGATGTCTTCACTGATTCCGGGCTCTGCTAAGCTGTTTAGGATACTCATAGTTGGGTGAAAAAAATTCTTCAATGAACTGTTTATAGGAGAATTCTTGTTATTCTTTCATCACTAAAGATGTCCAAAATATTACAGAATGTTGGTTTCCTCCTTCATCTAGTTTTTGCATGGAAAAATTGAACCTGTCTACTTGATAATACAAAATCATATAAACTAAAATGAAAGTGTACTTAAACACTTGTTCTGTCAGAAAATTAAGAAACTGCTCATGTATGTTGTCATCCAGGAATTGACTAAAATTAAACAAAATAGATGGTTTGTTGTGTGTGGAAAAGATGGAAAGGAAACCTAGAATGGGTTCATCTACCCAATGAACAGAATAATAACCCAGAATGTATGAAATGATGGTTATGATTTGCTTAGCTTGATCAGGGAAGACTGAGGAAGGGTATGGAGGATTTTTCTTCGGTAATTGGGCATTTTCTGGTAAGAAAATGTCAAAAATCTTAGCTCTTCTAGCAAAAACAAGCTTTTGATAGAGTTCTATGAGGGCTTCTAAGGAAAATGGTGCACTTTTTTCCAAAGGGGGAGCTAACATCATCTTGTTTATAAATTGGGCAGTGATTGAAAAATGATTTCACCAGATGGGGTTATAATGGATCTTTGGCTGGGAACATAACAAATTTGGCATTCCTAGTGAATTCAGGGGCATGGAAGGTCAAAGGGAAAATATAGTGAGGAATATTGGACTCCCAGAGTCCAATTTCATCTGTTTTATCAACATGTTTATCCTCTAGCCAACAATAAAGCTCCAAAAATTCACAGTCGCACTGTGTCTCACTGATCTTGTAATCCCTATCAGCTAATGGAATATGGTCTAAGTCTATATATGGAGGCATTAATGGATTCAAAAGGTCCTCATAGTTCTTCTTCTTTGGAGGCATAATTAGACCAGTAAATGATTAATACTGTTGGAAGGAAAAGCTTACCGGGGACAAGTTTTAGGTTGTGAGTTGCCAGGGAAGGGGGACAAGAATGCTGACAATTAATCTAGTTCAGTGAATCTTTTGAAACTGGGTATTTTTTGCAAAAAAACCTATGAATTATAGAGAATAATCAAGTGAAAGGGACAATGAAGATGATTCAAGGTTTTTAAAAGAGAGAGCGATAGGTTTCGTTGGAGGTTGGCACGAGATCGTTGAAATTAAATGGTTACCTGGGAGGGAAAATATTAAATACTCAACGGTAATTTTTCTGGGAAAACATTTAATTGTGCAACGACAGAGACATGGTGGGATAGGAGTGGTGGAGGTGTCAGGTAGGGACAACAGTAAAGGGATGAGGGGGAAGTGGTTTTCGGAGGGGGTAGGAGGTGGTATGCAATATATGCTAGGGGGTGCGAAATGCAGAGAGGAGGCCACGTGGTGATGGGGCCCGACAAAGAATACCACTTTTTCGGACCCCCCCAGCGGTAAAGCTAGGATGGAGACGGGGGGCCGAAAACAAATGGGTGTTGTCGATTCTAAAGAGCGGAGAATCTCGATGCTTTTGATTGCGACCCTTTTAACCATAAATGACAAAATAGATTTTTGTCCATATGCACCTCTTTGATAATGCTTGAAACTTAGGATAATACTTTGAATAGAAAAATTACATGAATTTGCATTATATCTTTTTGCCTTTTTTCCTGTACAATGTCAATGAGACTTAGAATAGAGGGTAGCATAAATATTCTAGAAACCAAACTATTTCTACCTACACTTTTAACTTTATTCCTTTTTTAAACTAACATTTTTTATTTTTCTAAAGGGGTGCATTTAGACTAGAAAACCCATAATTTTTTTTCTTTTATGGAAATCAAAAACTACTTAAATCCTATCACTTATTTCTCCTATTGATTCAGACTGAACAATTGAACCAATGTCATTTTCTACCTAACTACTACTTTTCCAAGATTAAACTATTTGGCAAATCTTTATTCACTAATCTAATTTATAGAAATTCAAACATGTTTAGCCATGATTATATTGTATGATTAAACAAAGAACTAGTCATTGTGGCATTTTAAACAAGCTGCACACAACCTTTCTTTATCAATCATGAAGAAAACTATCTATCAGTAGTGGAATTTGAATTTGCAACACTTTCAATATTATTTTATTTTTGTTTTCCTTTTTTTTTATACCCTCTTTTCATTTTTATTCTATTTTCTTTTGGAAATCATTTGCAGATTGACACTTATTTACAATATGATATTTCTGAGATACAATATTCAATCACATTGAGATCCTATAAATATAGGACCCTGATAGAGCCCATGCATGGGAGGATTGAGGCTTCTAGGAAAATATATTTGCTGATGACTTGCTCCGAGGGCAGAAACCGATCCAGTCGAGATGCAATGTGATAGTTTCCTCCCCGACGATAGTTCCATGCATACACCCCATTGTTTGTCTGAAGGTCCACTAAGTGTAGGTTAGCTATGAGCTCCCCAAAATCCTCTTTCTTTGTTTTAGTGCGCTAAGTTCCTCCTCTCTTTTCTTCCAGTGATGTTATCATATTAAAATCTCCACCAACTATCGAGACGTCTTTCGTATATGCTTCCCTTAATTTGATGAGGTTTTGTAAGAAGACCCCCTTTTCACCTAGAATGTGAGGCCCATGCACTCTCGTCAGAAGGACCCTGTCCCTTGAGCCCACATGTCTAAATTTCCTTGATAATATCCTTGGGAGGCTAACCCAATCCTCAAATGTTACCTCCGATGGGTTCCACAGCATAGCCAGGTCACTAGCACTACCTCTAGCATCCTGGGCCATTACCTCATAAGATGGGTTATAATTTTGCAATATTTCTTTGAGCTTGCCTTCCGCAATCTTTGTCTCTTAAAGAATCATGATACTCGGTTTGTCTTTTCTCAGTCTCTCCTTTAGGCACCGCTATTTTCCTCTGTTGTTGAGGCCTCATACATTCCAAGTTGTAATTATCATTTCAAAGGTTCGTTGAGTTGGTGAAACATCGCTGACAGGGGTACCACCCTTCCCAAATTTACCAGCATTTACCCTACCATTTGAATGGACTTGCTCAAGTTCTTTCTACCTCGTTTCTGTCCCCCTTTTCCTTGAGGTCCTTGCTCCATCCCCTAATTGGCTTGGGATCCCAAGTGATCCAGTTGATCCACTGTTATCATACCTTGCTTGGCCTGATATTGTTGAAAAGTCTCTTTATATAGATGTTTTTGATCTTATGGAATGAATCCCTCATTAAGGTGCCTCCATTCACTCAGCAGGTGCTTCATCACTTGTTCTTCCAAGCTAAGGTCATATTTCTAGCTATCGATCTCCATGTTGGCCTGGTCCACTATCTGCATGGTTACTTGCTTTTTCTATGGTTCCTCTTCCACTTTGCATTTGGAATTACTCCCTCCCCTTTGTTTCTGTGGTTGAGTTTTTAGATCCATCTTTGACAGAGGGGTTTCTACGCTTTCCTCATCCTCCTGTAGGATCTCAAAATGGTTATGATTGTGGCTGCCCTTGCTACTTGGTCCTTGATTAGTGATCTAGGTGGATCTTTCAAAAAGTACCAATGGCATGGTAAAAAGTCTCAAAACTCAAAGTGGCAGAATCTCGACAAACCTTGCATTAGATCGAAGTGCTTGTCACCCTGATTCCAACGATGTGAATGATACTCGAACCCAAGCTCATATGAAGAAGTTAGAGCAAGTCAAAGTTTAGGTTTGACTTGGACAAGTGGCAGGAGAAGATGATGTGGAAAAACTCTCATCAAATGGGGAAGAGCCAAGTGGCAGGCCTCCATTGGCCCCACATTTCACAGATCGCAGAAGGAAGAGGTCAGCGGTTAAGGAAATCGGCCCCAACACTACTGGTTTGCGCTTTGCGATATCGCAATCGCATATCAGATGCGGGTCGGCGGTAAAGAATTGACCCCAGAGCAAAGCCAGAGTGCGATGCGATGATCGCAATCGCACATTGAAAAGGGAAGGCATTACAGAATCGTCCCCTAGCATTTAGGGTTGCGATTGTGATATCGCAATCACATATCGCACACGTCACGTTCATAAACCGTAAGGCATCTGTGGCTCCACCGATTGGGATTTGCGATGATTCTACCGGATCCGATATATATTATGTATTGCAATTGATAATTTGATCCGATCTTAAACATGAATGCAACAAATTACAAATATAATCATAAAAAAGAGATGCGGCAGAAAAACACTTCATTTCATTAATGGAAAAATACTAAACTATGCTTACAAATAGAATGGAAATAAGATAGCTTGGGCGATGTTAGCTTATCTCTGAGGAGAGATGTGGCGGCTACATGCCCCTAAACTGTGTTACAATGAGGCTCAAAGGCCTATTTGTTATTGAGAAACCTAAACATCCAAAAACCTAACCCTAGGAGATGAAGCGCCAAAATTGTGGGCCTTGTTTGGGTAAATGGTACATCAATTTCTCGGGGTCATAACTTTGGCATACGATCTCCATTTGGCTATTATAATACTTCGTTTCAAAGATCTCGAAGAGAAGGCTAAAAACAAACTTGTAAGCTAGTTTGTGACATTTTTTATCTCTCTGTTTTCCCTAAAACACCATTTAGGGCCTCAAAATGGCTCTGGAAGTTCAGGATCCAAAAAATTGCCAAAAATAGTAAACTGTGCTACAATTAAGGAAACTGAAAACTGAAAGAGATAGTGTTGGGGATCCAAGTGGAATAGGTAGGTGGCCACCAATATCCACTTGGATCATTATTTAATGTCGTGTCCACCTGTTATCGCAGATTGCTCATCATTTTATCGCCTTTCGCTCATCGCTTAATGTAAAGGCATGGGTCTGTCCACTGATTTAAATGTTGATTCTCTATGTTAAAGCTGTCAGGTTAACGTAATGTGCAATTAAGAGGTTATGCATGTTTTTCTATGTTTAAATAGGTTATTACCCGCATACTATTTTAGGTCTGAGATTCTTGGTATGGAAAGTGTCTGCCTGCTATACTTTTCATTTGTTGAAATTGTCGGGATTGAGGAGTTAGAAACCAGCATATATAATGGATTGTCCGCACAAGAAAAAGAGGGATACTGACATAGAAGTTTAGAAACTATTGTGTACAATAGTAACCTGACCTAGCTGCAGGCTGAAACCTCACCTTAAGCAATAAGAAGGTTCCGAAGAGTGCAAAAGCTTCATTTCTCCGAATTGGGTGTTCAGATAGGAAATTCTGCACATTTTTTCGCCAAATTTCAGTGGTACTCTCTGTTTCTGAAGCTGGTCTCTCCATTCTTCATCCATCCTCCAGCTAGGAGGTATAAGGATTGTAAATGAATGTTGCTAGTACTTTTATCTCTTTTTATGCCACTTAATGAATGAAAGCCTCCCCACTAGTGAGCAGGGCCCGGAGACATAATCCAAATTGGATGAACTCCATAATAAAATATTTGTGTCATGGTTTCATGCTTATCTTGTTATTTCCACATTGTTTTATGTGCTTTTAAGTTCCATGGTTAATAATCTTTGTTACACGTAATTCTGATGCATTTATAAGTAAAATATATTTGATCAAGTTTAGTATCAGAGCAGGTCTTTGTCGATGCGAATTGCATGAGTATATGCTAACCCAGAACAAGCTGCAAAAAGGCGAAGAAAAGCTTAAGTCCTTTGATCTCGAAGCAGGACGTGCACAACAAAGAAGAAACATGGCCGATGAAGAAGCTCGTTGGGAAGAGGAACAAAATTACCGCAAAGGTATTCTACAATATGGCATAAAAAGTGGACAAGTTGTTTTCAAAGTATGAGAAGGCAATTAGGCACGAGAAGAAATATGTCGATGAAAATAGATCGATAAATCATCAAGGTGGTGGAGAAGATCCTCCTCCCTCTCCTTCTTCAAGTGATAGTTCTCATCACTCTAATCGAGATTCCAAACATACATATAAGAAACCATTCTTCAAGCTAGATGTAAAGTTTGACCTGCCCATGTATAATGGAGAGTGTAGTGCAGAAAAACTTAACAATTGGATAAGACAAATAGAGGTTTACTACCGGATTCAACAGATTGAGGAAGATGAGGCAAAGGTCCAGTTAGAATATCTTCGGCTGAGTGGCACTACTCTTGTTTTGTGGGAGAGCAAGTTGCAGAAGGGAAACAAAAATTCAGGTAACCTTCTTTCCTCTTGGTCCAATTTTATTTCAGCATTGAAAGACCAATTATACCCTTTGGATTATAAACAAAAGGCACTAATGGAATGGAAACATCTAAGGCAAGGTAAAGGGAAAAATGTGCAAAGCTTCACTGAAGAATTTCAGAAACAAGAATTGAATTTGGGCATCTCATTAGATTCACATGAGACTGTAACTAAGTATGTTGCTGCATTACATAGTTACATAAGACACTCACTATTATTGTACAAACCTACTACGATTGATGCAGCCAACGTAATGGCCATTCATCTTGAAAGTCAAGGCAAGAATGACAAAGATGATCAAGCCAACAAAACACCATTCAAACCTTAGCATGGAAAATTCTAGAAGAAAGGTAGGGGGAAGGATAAGAAGACCGTCACAACCAAGAAAGAGGATAGAGAAACGCCATATTGCACGCATTCCAAGAGAGAAGGTCATGATGAGGACCACTATTGGAAGCTACATCTGGAGTTGAGACCACAGAGATATTCAGCAGAAAGGGGAAGCAGAAGACAGTGGAAACAACACAACAAGACCTTGGATTAGACTCTGGTGACGAGACAATGATCACCTGGTGATGAGACATTGATCATAGTCGTGGGCACAAGAGGTACTCTTTCTGTTAATAATAATTTTGATTCAATTCAAGTACTAGTTCTTTGAATGCGGCTGTAAATAATGAACGAAAGAGAATTGAATTATTCCACATTAGGGTTATTATAAAACAAACAAAGGTGGAAACTCTGTTCGATTTAGGTTCCCAAGCAAACTTAATCTTAGAGTCCTTAGCTAAAAAGTTAGGCCTTGAAACTAAGCCTCATCCAAGTCCATACCCGCTTGGTTGGGTAAGTGATACAGAAAAATTACAAGTAACCAAGCAGCGTAGGGCCAGATTTTTTATTACTTCCAAATTAGTTGATGAGGTAGAGTTATATGGTGTACCTTTGGATATCTGTGGAATCATCTTGGGAAGTCTGTATCTATATGAGAGAAAAGTAGTTTTCTTTTGGCATGAAAATGAATACCACCTCACGAAGGATGGGGTAGAATATATAGTTAGAGCTCATCATACGAAAGTAAGTGCTAGCCTTGTAAGTGCAGGACATATTAAACGACTGGTTAATTCCAGCAAAGGGTGCATGCTCATGACGGTGAGAGCCAAAGAGGCCAAGATGGTTGATGCTTTCAAAGGTTGTGATCCTGATCATAAGAAAGAATTGTTAGAAATTATTTCTGACTATGATGGATTGTTTCAGGAACCGAGAGGATTCCCCCAAAATGGGAAATCCAACATGAGATCCATTTACAGCAAGATGCTCCTTTACCAAATATTTGAATGTACAGGATGGCTTCTATCGAGATGGAGGAGATCAAGAAACAGGTACAGGAATTGTTAAATCAAGGGGTCATCAGATCGAGTTCTTCTCTGTGTGGCTCAATGATCGTGTTGGTGCCAAAGAAAGATGACACATGGAGAATGTGCGTAGACTACAGGGTGCTAAAAAAATTTATGGTGAAGAATCGAGACCCTCTCCCTCGCATTGATGAATTATTAGATCAATTGAAAAATGTTGTCTACTTTACAAAATTGGATTTGCGTAGTGGATATCACCAGGTTAGAGTTGTAGAACAAGACATTTGGAAGACTGCATTCAAAACCAAGCAGGAGTTTTTCGATTGGATGGTGATGCCATTCTGACTGTGCAATGCTCCAACCACATTTATGAGCCCCCCTTACATGCATTGACAAGTGTGAAGCAGGCCTTTTAGTGGGGAGGAAAGCAGTAGAAATCCTTCGACATGCTGAAAGATAAGATCAACACAACACCAATGCTAGCCTTACCAGACCTTCAACAACCTTTTGAGATTGAGATAGATGCCAGTGGATATGCTATGTGCACTGTATTGATGTAGTAAAGGAAGCCTGAATGCACCATTGAGAGACTTTGTCCCAGGCCGTTGTGAATTATCCCACATACGACACAGAGTTGTATGCCTTGGTTCACAGTGTAAAGAAGTGTTAACACTACCTGATCAGAAAGGAGACCATCATCCATACGGATCATCAACCCTTGCAGTACCTTAAGGCACAGACCAAGCTTCAACCAACCCATTATTTTAGATGGATGGGATTCCTCCAGCAGTTTCATCTGGTAATAAAATACAAGAATGATGCCAACAACAAAGTAGCATATATGCTTTATCGCCCTCCTATTTCTACATTTGTAGTTTTGCAAAATGATTCTTTATCGTTAGAAAGTTATGCTGAACAATATGCTAACAATAATGATTTTAAAGAGATTTATGCAAAACTAACTCATGGATCATAGGTGGACAATTATTATTGGCAGGGAAAACTATTGCATCACCTTGGCAGACTGTGTATACCCATTGATGAAAGGGTACATGTAATCTGAGAGGCTCATACCTCTCTTGTGTCTGGTCATTTTGGGGTTGAAAAACTTTATCTCATTTACACAGGTTTTGTTTTTCGCCTAAAAATTATTATGACTCGTTTTGTAAAGGGTTGTGTGTTGTGTTCTTTTTAAAAGCCCTCTAATAGAAAACTTAGGCTCTAAACACTACTCTTTATTCCAAGTCGACCATGGGAAAGTGTGTCCATGGATTTTGTAGGTGGTTTGCCTATGTCTAGGAAAGGTCACGACTATTTGTATGTCGTCATGGATCGTTTTAGTAAAATCTATATTTTAATGCCTTGTAAAAAGCAGGTCACTACTGAGAAGACTTCTTATCTTTTCTTTCAGCATGTCTGGGCCCATTTTGGGTTTCCCACATCTATTGTGTCAGACCGAGACTCTCTCTTTCTTGGAGAGTTCTGGACCATCTTGTGGAGAATGATGGAAACTAAGCTGAAAAGAAGTATGAAATTTCATCCACAGACTGATGGGCAAACAAAGGTTGTCAAACCCGCCGTGGTACACTTGTTACAAGGATATTATGGAAAACATACCAAATTGTGGGATGAACAACTTCCTTATGTGCATCATGCATACAATCAAGTAGCACATTCATCCACACAGAGCTCATCGTTCGAGACATGTTTTGGTTATCTACCAACTTAGGGATCCCGTAGACATGGTATTTGTGAAAAATGAGGATGGCAATGGATGAGATGATAGGGACAAAGCACAAAAGTTTATTCTGTGGATACATGTGATTCATCAGGCAGTACAGGAGCAGTTGGAGAAGAGTTAGGCTCGATATAAAGCTCGACATGATAAGCATCAATCTGACCATCATTTTCAAGTTGGGGACAAGGTATGGCTCCACATCAGCAAGGATAGAATGAAGGGAGAAGGAAGGAAGTTGAGACCCATTCGATATGGTCCCTTCACCATATTGGCAAAGATTGGAGACAATGCTTTTGATCTTGAATTGCCTGCTTATATGCAAATGTACTCAGTAGTGAATGTTGAAAACCTGAAGCTTTATGAACCTCCATTGATTATGGATACCGAAGAGGTTGTACAGATTCCTACAGTGGACGATTTTGCAGCAGAGTATCTAGAAAAATTTCCCGAAGATATCATACGACAGGAAAACCAGAACTTCACGATGGGGAGATGTAGAGTACATTCATGTTGGCTTCAAATGAATGCATCTGAGTAAAGCTCGATGGATGGAGAAAGAAAACGTGAGGGAGAAATTTCCTCACTTTTCAATTGACTAAAAAGAATTTTGGCGGTCCAAAATCTCTTAGTGGGGAGTATTGATCCAGGTGGATCTTTACAAAAGTACCAGTGGCATGGTAAAAAGGCTCAAAACTCAAAGTGGAAGAATCTAGATAAATTTAGCATCAGACAAAGTGCTCATCATCCTGATTCCAACGATGTGAATGATACTCAAATTCGAGCTCATATGAAGAAGTTAGAGCAAGTTAAAGTTCAAGTTTGACTTGGACAGGTGGCAGGAGAAGATGACGTGGTAGAACTCTCAGCGAATAGGGAAGCGCTAAGTGGTAGGCCACCATTGGCCCCGCATTTCGTAGATCGCAGAAGGATGAGGTCCGCGGTTAAGGAAATCAACCCTAATACTACTGGGTTGCGATTTGTGATATCGAAATCACAGATTGGAGGTGGGTTGGCAGTAAAGAATCGACCCCAGAGCAAAGTCGAAGTGCAATGTGATGATCACAATCACGCATCACAAAGGGAAGGAATTACAGAATTTAGCCCCAATAGTCAGGGTTGCGATTGTGATATCACAATCGCATATTGCACACACCGCGTTCATAAATCGTAAGACGCCCCTGGCTCCGCTGATTGCGATTTGTGATGATTTTATCAAATCCGATATATATTATGTATTGCAGTTGATAATTTCCATTGGGTCCACCTGTTATCGCATATCGCTTATCATTTTATCACCTTTCACTCATCGCTTAATGTAAAGGCCCAAGTTTGTCCACCGATTTAAATGTCGATTCTCTGTGCTAAAGCCGTGGGGTTAAGGTAATGTGTGATTAAGAGGTTATGAAGGTTTTTCTATGTTTAAACATGTTACTACCTAAATACTATTCCAGGTCTAAGATTCTTGGTATGGAAACCGCATTCCTGCTATACTTGTCATTTGTTAAAACTGTCGGGATTGAGGAGTTAGCCACCAACATATATAATGGACTTTCCACACCAGAAAAAGATGGAGACTGGAATAGAAGTTAAGAAACTATTGTGTACAACAGTAACTTGACTTGGCAGAAAACCGAATCCTCACCTTGAGCAACAGGGAGGTTTCGAGAGGGTGCAAAAGCTTCATTTCTCCAAATTGGGTGTTCAGATAGGCAATTCTGCACAATTTTTTACCAGGATTTCAGTGGTATTGTCTATTTATGAAGATGGGCTCTTCATTCTCCATCCATTCTCCATCTTGGTGGTATAAGGATTGTAAATGAATTTTTCTTGTACTTTTATCTCTTTTTATGTCACCTAATGAATGAAGGCCTCCCCACTAGTGAGTAGTGCCCGAAGACCTAGTCCAAATTCGATGAACTCTGTAATCAACTCTTTGTGTTATGGTTTCATGCTTACCTTATTATTTCTGTATCGTTTTATGTGTTTTTAAGTTCCATGGTTAATAAGCTCTGTTACATGTAATTCTAATGCATCTATAAGTAAAAGATCTTTGATCAATTAGGGTTTTGTGAAGTCTTCTAGTTGCATTTTATTTTGTGGACTTCTTGGAATCCTTTTGCATATTCCTTGGCTCTGTTCTCCTAAGCGGCTATAGGGTCTTTTGGTAATTCTTGCTTGTTCAGAGGGCATGCACGAAACAATTGGTCGTATTCATGACATCTACGACATCTAAAAGGTATGTGTTCATAGACTGACGGATGTTCCCATGCCCCATCATGGTATTCCATCTCTATGAATTCCACAAGTGGCTCGATTATGTTAATGAAGACTTAGATCCAGGTGTAGGAAGTGTATCTTCCATTTCTGGTGGAATCTGCAACCTTGACGAAATTCCTGATGGAGTTTCCTATTCCTTCGAGGATCTCTGGGTCGCAAAAATCTATTGGAAGGGAAAATAATTTGACCTAGATAGGCGTCTCTAGGAGTTTTTCCTGATCTGGGTTGTAGCATTCCTCCTAATGCCTAATAAAGAGATTTACATTGTTGAAGAAGTAAGGCCCTTCTTCAAAGATCTGCTCCTTATCTTCTAGGTTGGAAAAGATTACTGTAAAGAAGACTTTAGCTCCCAGCTTCAACTTGATGTGCCCTTTTTGCTACCACTTGTAGTGGATCCATCTAACCAGATCATTTTACGCCAACCAAACCCTAATGAACTTGAATATTAGGGTGTGGTATCTCATGTACTTCTTGTACCCTTACAGTTTATTATTCGGTATGATAAATCTCAGTTTTTTCATGGCCCTGGGCAAGCACTGACCCCTCATCTGTGCTTTCCATTAGGTGCCTAGAACTAGAGGTCCTTTGTTGCCGCCTCCTTGGTGCCTCATTATTATAGTCTCATGATTGCTCATTTCTCCCTCCGCCACATCCTTATAGGAGGGGATCTCTCCCCCCTACTGCCGCACTCATTTTCCTGTCAATCGACTTGTTCTTGGGATTATAAGATCGATTGCGTGGTAGGTTAGGTCATTTTTTGCAGTGATTGTGAGCATTTATCGTCTGAAACCCTAGATGTGACAGTCATTGCCCTCTCTCTCCCATCAAAAAATCTACTATTACGTGAGTCTTTTAAATAACATAAAATGGGGATAAAAAAATTGTAAGGAAAGGGGATAACTATTTAATACATCATTAGAGCTCATCTAGAATCGAAAATATGCATAATATCATAAAGAAGAGAAAAGGAATTATTTCATAATGATTCACGGCTTCTTTTGAAATATTCAGAGGTCTAATACATATATACTATATATCAATGATAAATCATTGAAATAATGGATTATGAGGGTGAAAAGGTGTTGGTGTTCACATATGAATCATATAATCCACCCAATTCCACATTAATTGTCAACCTGGGGCTCAACTGGTTATTTCAAGGCTATCATGCAAGGTATCTACAGGCCACAAATGCCCCACCTAACATTGAACATTCAATCAACTTAACAATGTGTAACAACAAGTTATAATTGTAACAACAAATAAGAGTAACAACATGTTAAGACTCACAACAACACACTGAAATCATTACGCAACAAAGAGATAACATAAAAGAAAATAAACCTACACACACATCTAATCCAACAACACCTGGTCAGGGGTGTGGGCCCAACTCCCTGATCAGGGATGTGGAAAGATTGAGATCTATAAAATACTCAAAGGATCAACAATTGTATTAATTAAAATATCATTACAGACATCTACTGTTACGACTTAGGTAATGGCTTTCCCAACCCCGTAATCACTACTTATACATTTCATTAATCAACTGACAGTGCCTAATATTACGACAACTGTCTGCATGCAAATACATAGCAGTTTTTTGAGATACAACAAAATTCAAAGATAGCACTTGTGCTGGTCGATAGGTTGATCCATTATTGCAGCTAATATCCAAAGATAGCATTGCCAACTTAGTAGTCATCATACGTTGAATCATGGCTTTGATAATCATTCCTCCAAATCTGCACGAAAACATAAGTTAGCAAGTCACTTTAGGTAGTAATCCCCTATGACTACGCTTCAATGATTAACAATTCATGAAGACATGACAATAGGTGTACCTTCGCTGTTTAGAATGAAAAGTGACCAACAAAGGCATGAAATGAGTATGGGAAACGGATAAAGAGGTGGGTAAAAAGTGGGAAAATCAGCAACCAACATCTCCCCACAACTAGCCTTCTGCATGTCCTCATGTAGCTCATCTCCTGCACAGATATGTGTTAGAGCCACTGTGGTCAGCATGGAGTTGTGAAAGGTCATACTTCACAACCATTTTTGTTCCAGGAACCTTGTATCCATATGTTTGAAGGACTTCCTTCCACCAATCCTTATCTACCACATAAGCTGGTGTGTACTCTTCAACTGGCAACCAAACAATGGGAAAACAAAATATCGGGCCCATCCATTGGGTCCCATAGGTCTAAATGCATGCGATATATTGTGGTACTCTATCCAAATCCCAAACAAAATTAGGGGCCCCAAAAGGTTTGCGTATTCTTACTGCAGTTGACGACAACACCCATTGTTTCTGACAACCGACCTGGGCCTCCTCCTGACAAGTAAAAAATTTCTTTGTACAAATGTCAACACACCACTTCTGCATTGCTAGCATCTGACCCCTCCGTCCTTCTATTCCCAAGAAGGTACGATGTTTGTTAAAAATATTCACAGCCTGACAATGATCTACCTGAACTACAAGTGGCATGTTCACTTGGTTCTCTTTGAAGGTGTCAAAGGCTTTCTTCCACTTAACCTGGTTAAGTGGAAGGAAGTGAAGGATCTCAATTGAATATCCCCCACATATGGCATTGGATTGAACGATTCCTTGGTCCCTAGAAAATAATCATGCATGTAGAGTTCGCACATCAAGTGCTGGTTCAAAATATTGTTTCCCTTCAGGATCTGCAGAAAGTGTATTAGATCTTTGATTTCATGACTTATCTCCTGATGGATGCTCTCCAAATAGAAGAACAGGTAATGTTCGTGGAGGAAAAAAGCATAACTATGAGAAGGAGATTGGCACGCCATTTCATGTTGCACCAAAGAGAACATTTCATCTTATTCAATCTTCAGTAGCTGCACCTGTTCTTCTAGTTCCTCAATCCTTTTCTTCTGTGTTTCATGTTGTTGTTTGGCTTTAGCCATCCGAGTCACATAATCAGTCACTACTCTCGCATCTTGTTCTCAAATCCCTCGCACTCTTTCCTGGCGGGCTTCTAAAGAGATAGACCCCCATTGAAGACGAGATGTTGTCGCCTGCGATTTTTGAATTTCAGCGGTGAACAAGAATTCCTATGACTTAAACAGATGCGACAATGGTTAAATTTGTACTATTGCTGAAGTGGTTTTAGCTCCAATATTCCCAACAACTCGACCGACATTCTTCTTGTGCTTCTTCACCCGTCTCCATAAGTGTAACACCTGCTTCCTTAACTTAATAATTGTTGAGTCTTGAAAATGCCATTCATTTCCATTTCACTTTCACTATTATGTCCATTATATCACCTCCATTTCACTACTATGTCACCACATTTATCCCACTTTCATTATCATTGAGTCGCATTTATGTTTTTCCAATCTTTATTAATTCTAAGCCTTTTAAGTGAATTTGTGGTTAAAAATTAGGAAATAATGTGCATAAGCTTATACCTAACAATGGGTTTTGAGATTGTTGACATGTGTAGGTTGAAAGGAGGCTTCTAGAAGAACCCTTATGTTGGCACTCTAAGGCCAAATCGAATTTGAGTGGAAAGAATCATGGGATCATGAGGATATGTGTCACATATCCTAATTGTATTGTAACTCTAAAAAGACATGTGTCTTATCAGTTCCTATTTTGATTAAGACTCTAGAGGTAGAAGGAGAAATTCATGGATTATCATTAATGACGTGGCTCTCATCTTTTTGTATAAATATTAGATCTATCTCCTTCATTTGTAAGTCTTTTAAGTCTTTTTTTTTAGTCCCTAGTTCTTAAGATTGTAGTTCTTCCTTGATGGCTTTTGAAAGCTTTGGAGAACTTTGTTGTACTTTGTACTTTTGAAGAATTTGAATAGAGCTTTGATGTTCTCAACATGGAAGGAGATGTGAAGTAGATGTCATGGAGCACATTAGAATGTAAGGTAGAGTAGATTTCATTTTGTAAATATTGCTTTGTAGAATGTAAGGTAGAATAGATTTCATTTTGTAAATATTGCTTTGATTTGATTTGATTACTTTCAAGTTTGATAGATTAGATTTTTCATTCATGCTACTTTAATTCATGCAAGTGTGTTCAATTTTGCTTTGATTTCATAGGTGGCAGAGGGGCCCCTGCCTTGTATAGTTGTCATTTAATTTTGTATTTAAATTTGTTATGCTTATGTATATTAGCTGTATATAAATTGATTTCAAGTTGATTGTAAATTAGTGATGCACATAGCCTTTTAATGACTAATGACATGATAGAATCATCTTGTCCTTTCGCTGAAGCAGCAAGGATACTGGGTCTCATAGTCACTAGCTCATTGTTTGGTTATTGCATTTTATTTTGATTGAACTAA
>APFE030258313.1:143353-157939 GCA_000404065.3 Pinus taeda
TTGATTTGATTTGATTACTTTCAAGTTTGATAGATTAGATTTTTCATTCATGCAATTTTAATTCATGTAAGTGTGTTCAATTTTGCTTTGATTTCATAGAGGTCCCCTGCCTTGTATAGTTGTCATTTAATTTTGCATTTACTTTTGTTATGCTTATGTATATTAGCTGTACATAAATTGCTTTCAAGTTTATTGTAGATTAGTGATGCACATAGCCTTTTAATGACTAATGACATGATAGAATCATCTTGTCCTTTTGCTGAAGCAGCAAGGATACTGGGTCGCATAGTCACTAGCTCATTGTTTGGTTATTACATTTTATCCAATAGTGCACCACTATTGGATACTGGGTCGCATAGTCACATAGCTCACATAGTGCACCACTAATGACAAGATGATTCTATCATGTCATTAGTTCAATCAAGATAAAATGCAATAACCAAACAATGAGCTAGTGACTATGCGACCCAGTATCCTTGCTGCTTCAGCAAAAGGACAAGATGATTCTATCATGTCATTAGTCATTAAAAGGCTATGTGCATCACTAATCTACAATCAACTTGAAAGCAATTTATGTACAGCTAATATACATAAGCATAACAAAATTAAATGCAAAATTAAATGACAACTATACAAGGCAGGGGACCCCTATGAAATCAAAGCAAAATTGAACACACTTGCATGAATTAAAATTGCATGAATGAAAAATCTAATCTATCAAACTTGAAAGTAATCAAATCAAATCAAAGCAATATTTACAAAATGAAATCTATTCTACCTTACATTCTACAAAGCAATATTTACAAAATGAAATCTACTCTACCTTACATTCTAATGTGCTCCATGACATCTACTTCACATCTCCTTCCATGTTGAGAACATCAAAGCTTTATTCAAATTCTTCAAAAGTACAAAGTACAACAAAGTTCTCCAAGCTTTCAAAAGCCATCAAGGAAGAACTACAATCTTAAGAACTAGGGACTAAAAATGACTTAAAAAGACTTCTCATAAGCTAAGCTTAAGAACTAACTAATATAAATGAAGGAGAGATCTCCTATTTATACAAAAAGATGAGAGCCATCTCATTAATGAGAGTCCATGAATCTCTCCCTTTACCTCTAGAGTCCTAATCAAAATAGGAACTGATAAGACACATGTATTCTTAGAGTTACAATACAATTAGGAGATGTGACACATATCCTCATGATCCCATGATTCTTTCCACTCAAATTCGAATTTGGCCTTAGAGTGCCACATAAGGGTCTTCTAGAAGCCTCCTTTCAACCTACACATGTCAACAATCTCAACCCATTTGTTAGGTATAGCTTATGCACATTATTTTCTAATTTTTAACCACAAATTCACTTAAAAGGCTTAGAATTAATAAAGATTGGAAAACATAAATGTGGCCCAATGATAATGAAGTGGGATGAATGTGGTGACATAGTAGTGAAATGGAGGTGATATAATGGACATAATAGTGAAAGTGAAATGGAAATGAATGACATTTTCAAGACTCAACAGGGACCCCATCCCAATAGGCCCCCAACACAAATATTGTGACTCCCCGTTGAGTCACTTGGTTGGCACTACGATCTTATTGTGAAGATCCCCAGCGCCACTTGGCTTACTATGAATTTAGTAGCGCTCTGAGTTGCTCCTTGATTGACTTCCTTAACCATTTTTTTATGTGGTTGGTCCTGCTACAACCATCCTCATCGTCTGTTGTGTCTACTGCAACCCTTTAAGATTATCCTGAATAATGGTCGTGACTTGATAAGCTTCCCCTAACCAAGGTTGTAGCCTGGCCTTAAGAAATTCCTCCTTCTTCTGTGCTTCCTCTACATGTGCTAGGAGATTCTTACCCTCCTGTAATTTGGCTAGGCCCTGCACTGGTGCTATGGAGTGCGTTGTTGCATTAACTTCATCATATTGCCATTGTATCTCCTTGACCTCTGTGTTCAGTGTCTAAATATTCGGGTCCTCCTGCAGATTATTCAATAACTCCATTGCTTGCTCAAACAATTAAGTACAGTCAGCGACTGCGGCATCCAGGGTAGTCATTCCTTCCTTTGTCATGGCTTCGCGCTACTCCCAGACCTCAGGTGGAGTTGTGGGCTACAACTTTAACTGCAGCTCTAAGATCTTCATGTTGAGCTCAAACTGAACTCGACATTTCCACATCACCTTCCATGCCAATATCTAGGTGGCTAAATGAACTGTTGCATCTGTTATGGACATAATTGAATATCCTCATGACTTGCTTATGAGGCTATAATATCTCTTCATTGTTTCTTTGAGGTCCTTTTCTCTTATCTTTCCACCAAAATCCTTACCCGGGTTTAGGCCTTCATACACAGGTGCGTCATTTTTTGAATTAACATGTCTGTAATGGGTATAGGCCCTCCTAGCCATAGAAAGCCATTGTGCACCAATGTGAGAAGATGGCACACATAGATTGTGTTAATGGGGGTGCGGTGATAATGGGGTATCCATAGAAAATTGAGTAACCCCATGTTCTCGACATCGCAGACCCATTCCTCTGTTTCCAATGCAGTAACACTTGACTCCACATAGTAGAATCACCTCATGTACTTATCCTTCGCCAAGTGTGGAAACCTGGTGTGATCTGCAAGGTCCCAATCCTCCATTTTCAACAGTGGTATCCACGTGAGTTGTAACCCTTCAAAAGGGACCTGCTCTGGTCATAGGGGCATGGTAATGATGAAATTCTTAGAATATGGGTCCTTTGGGACCTTCGCCTTGTCCTTCCTTGGAGGGTGTTGTAGCGGCTACAACCACCCTATCATGTTTTTCACTAGCTTCGTTTTGGAACCTCCCTACCAACCATCCTCAGCAACATGTCTTTCCTTCTCAAGTACACAAGATTCAGTGGTTTTCCAACAGATTACAAACCAGTGCATAATAGCTTTCTCCATCCCCCTCATAGTTTGTTTTTCCAGACTTGGTCCAGCTGCAGGCTTAACAGCAAAAAGACATATACAAAAAATTTAATCTCGTAGGAAAGTAAATCTCAAATAGATGTAAAGCAAAAGGGTAGATTCATCTCTTCATGGTCTAAGTTTTTAAAAGCTCTCAGGAAACAATTGTATCCTTTGGGACACATGCAACAAGTTGTTATTGATTGGCATCATTTGAGGCAAGGTAAGGGGCAGAATGCTCAAGAGTTTACTTAGGAATTTAGGAAGAAAGCTTTGGCGCTTGGTATTCCATTTGATACATGTGAAACTTTATTAAAATACATTGGTAATTTACATTCATATTTACATCACACATTATTGATGTTTAATCCCGATGACTTTGATGAAGTGTGTGTTCCAGACATACATATTGAATCAGGTGGCAGACCATTCAAGTTTTCATAGAAACCATCTAGACAATTTGAAATCAAGGATTCCAAAGACAACAAGAGGAAGGGAGATTTGAAGGGAAAGAGATCAGTGACAACTCAAAAGGAAAGTGAGGGACCTACTTGTACTTATTGCCAAAGGATCAGACATGATGAGTCCAAATGTTGGAAAATTCACCTAGAAGTCAGACCAAAGAAGTTCCAGAAGAAGAAAGGTGAAAATAAGGCTAATGCAGCAATCCAACAATATTTGAGCTCCGACTCAGGGGATGAATATAAAATAACTGCAATGGTTTTGACAGGTAAAACGTATGACATTGGTTCAAGTTCTAGTACATATGCATCTTCTTCAAACATAAATCATCTAAATGAGGATTAAAGGGTTGAATTATTTCATATAAGGATAAATTCAAAGCAAAAGAAAATAGATACATTATTTGATAGTGGCTCACAGGAAAATTTAATATCTGAAGATTTAGTTAATAAATCGGGTTTGGAGACATAGAATCATCGAATACCATACCCATTAGGTTGGCTAAATAAAGAAACTCATATTAATGTCACAAAGAAATGTCAGTTAAAATTTTCCATAATAAATAATAGCATTAATGAAGTGGATTTAGATGTGATTCGAGTAGACAAATGTGGAGTAGTCTTAGGAAGTCCTTATCTCTATGATCATGATGCGGTGTTTCATAGGAAAGAGCATAAATATCACCTTAAGAAAAATGGGATTGAATATATTGTCAGGGCATATAAACTCAAATAACACTTGGATTTAGTTTCAGTTAATCAGATGAAGTGATTAATAATTTCAAGTAAGAAATATGTACTCGTGGTTGTAAAAGAAGAACATAGGGATCAACGAGATGTTTTTACTGATTGTAAGTCTCAGTTTAAAGATAGTTTGGTTAAAGTGGTAGAATCTTTTCCAAGTCTATTTAAATAACTAAAACGTATTCCTCCTAAGAGAGAAATACAACATGAGGTACAGTTGATGTCTGATGCCCCTCTTCCTAATATCAGAATGTATCACATGTCAGTTATAGAGAAAAACTAAATAAAGAAACAAATCTAGGAATTGACTAAAAAAGGTTTTATTCATCCCAATTCATCTCCATGTGGGTCACCAATAATTTTGGCTCCTAAGAAAGATGGGACATGGAGAATGTGTGTAAATTTTAGGGCCTTAAAAAAAATCACAATAAAAAACAGGTATCCTCTTCCCAGGATATATTATTTACTTGATCAACTAAAAAATGATGTTTATTTCACTAAGTTAGATTTAAGAAGTGGGTATCGTCAAATTCGCATAGCAGAAAATGACATCTGGAAAACTGCATTCAAAACTAGGAAGGGACTATTTGAATGGTTAGTAATGCCTTTTGGTTTGTTTAATGCAGCAAGAACATTCATGCAGGTTATGAATGATGTATTCCTCCCATACATTAATAAATTTGTCATAATCTACTTAGATGATATTTTGATTTTTAGTTCGAGCATGGAAGAGCATGTTAGGCATGTTTTTGAAGTGTTTGTGCCTTAAACTTTCCAAATGTGAGTTTGGGAAAACTTCATTGAATTATCTTGGTTACATGGTTGGAGGTGGAAGTTTGAAAATAGATCTAGATAGAATCGATGTGATCATTAAGTGGCCAAGACCACAGAATGTGATTGAAGTTAGAAGTTTTATAGGTGCAATTCAATATTGGAGAAAATTTATTGCTCAGTGTTCTTTGATTGTATCATCGTTACATGCTTTAATAGGTTCTGAATCTCCCTTTTAGTGGGGAGGAAAAAAAGAAAAAAACTTTGATATACATAAGTAGAAAATTGTCACAGCCCCAATCTTATCTTTGCAAGATCTTAACAACCATTCGAAATTGAAATAGATGCTAGTGGTCCAACATATGATAAATAATCATTTTCTTTGGTTGAAAGTGTTAAGAAATGGAAACATTATTTAATGGGTAAGGAAACAGTGATTCACACAGATCATCAACTGCTTTATTACCTTCATTCTCAAACTAAGTTGAAACAATCTCGTCATTACAGATGGATGGGATTTCTTCAACAATTTCACTTAGTAATTAAGTACAATAAAGGTGTCACAAACAAAGTAGTTGATATGCTATCTAGACCATCTTTGAATGCTTTAGTACTTCTATAGAATAATTCTTTGAAACATGAAAGTTATATAGAACAATATAGTACATATGTTGATTTCAAAGATATTTATGAATCACTAGCTCATGGTGCTCAGGTGGAAGAAATCAATTATCATATTCATGACAGGTTGTTATATCATCTGGGTAAGTTAAGCATACCATAGACAGAAATAGTGCATATCACTGGGGAAGCACATTCTTCTTGCATTTCATTTTGGAGTAAGAAAAACAATGGCACAAGTTCAAAGGTTCTGTTACCGCCCTCATATGTATAAAATAATTGTTAATTACATTAAAGGATGTGTGATGTGCTTGACTAGCAAGCCAAACAATCGAAATATCAGTTTGTACATGCCAATTCTAGTTCCTTTGTGACCATGGGACAACATTTCCATGGATTTCGTTGGACTTCCTATGTCCAGGATAGGGCATGATTACATGTATGTTTTGGTTGACAGATTCAGTAAGATGTGAACTCTTGTTCTATGCAAAAAGAAAGTGACAGTTGAATAGACTACAAAGGTGTTCTTAGAACAGGTATGGGTTCATTTTGGATTACCTACTTCCATTATTTCTGATCGAGACAAATATTTTGTAGGAGATTTTTGGTCCACTTTGTAGGGAATCATGGACACAAAGATGAAGAAGAGCACAACTTTTCATCCACAAATCGACGGACAGACAAAAGTGATGAACAGAACAATCGTACATATTCTCCGAGGTTACCGCAGTAAACATCCTAAGTTGTGGGATGAATCTTTACCTTATGAGCAACATGCTTACAATTGAGCCTTACATTCTTTGACTAATCGATCACCATTCGAAACATGTTTTGGGTATCTACCAATGTCACCGATGGATTTCATGTTCGGTGAAGAGGATAAAGTTGGTGAATGTGATGATGCTAAAAAAGAAGTTAAGTTCATTCAATAGATACAACAGATACATGAAGCAGTGTAGGATAAGTTAAATAAGAGTCAGGCCAAGTACAAAATGTGCCATGACAAGCATCGAGTTGATCATCATTTTTTGGTCGGCAATCAGGTATGGTTGTATATCAGTAAAGACAGGTTGAAAGGAGAAGGTAAGAAACTGAAACCTATCAGGTATGGCCCTTTCAAGATTGTGGAAAATATTGGAAATAATTCATTTCTACTAAATATACATCATTATATGTGTATTTACTCAGTTGTAAATGTGGAAAATCTGAAATTGTATGAACCTCCGATGATCATGGATCCCTAGGAAGATACACAAATTCTGACTATTGATGATTTGGCACCTAAGTATATGAATGAGTTGCAATAATATATCATCTTGGACCAGAATATTCAATATTCAAGGTGTGGAGATGTTGAATATATTCAAGTGGGACTCAAGGGCATGAATCCGAGCAAGGCAAGGTGGATGGAGATTGGAAGGGTGAGGGAGTTTTACCCTCACCTGATATCTTCTTAAATCAAACTTCTGCGGTCCAAAAGCTTTCAAGTGGATAGGATTGATCTAGGAGGATCTTGTCAGTCCAATCTATTCGAAGAGTTCAGGTTGTCTTCAGCTTCGTTAGCTTCGCCAGTGTTCTTCAGGTCTTTTGGTGTTGGTTTCGTCATGAGTTCTTCATGGTGGAAATATGGTTGAAATAGATGTCACAATGTGAAACTTTGTTGTATATGGCTTATTTACTTAAAAATGTGACAACCATAAATGGGGACCTAACTCATTGTAAAAGCCTATGCTAAAGTCCTAAGCAACAAACCTATGGTGCAAAACTATATTAATAAACCTATGCACTAAAAAAAAACCATTGGAAAAAACCAAATTCGGATTTTAATGTACAACAAACAATACACTATTTGTCTTTCCACATAGTGCTATATTTTTCTTGTCCTCAATAGGGCACTTACTTCTATTTGGGAGAAATATACTATCTTGGAGAATATCAATAACAACAATTATTGTTTTCTTGCAAAATTGAGTTTGTTATACAACTTCTAGAGAAAAATCGGTTACAGTTTGTCAATTCATACTATCGGGTGGGATCTAAGGCCTATCAGGGCTTAGCGTATCCACCTCAAGTCGTAGTTTGCAGGACTAGTATTTTCAACAAGAGCTTTCCTGATATGGTATGTAAGCCTAGGAAAAATCACACTAATTCCAACTCATGCAAAAATTTCTAAATGAGTTGGAATTAGTGTGATTTTTCCTAGGCTTAGATACCATATCAGTATATATATACTCTTTCTCTTTTTCTTTATCCTAATAAGGAGCATTTTGTAATGTATGCCTCCATAACTGCTAACAACAACCTTGCTCTATTTTATTGCTTTTTAAAAAGAGAAAGGTACTACTGATTGCAAGGCTCCTTACGTTCTTTAAAACAACGTCTATCCTACAAAAACTAGTTAGTCTTCTACATAATATCATAGTATATAGTTATAATCTTTCTTTCCACTACCATTTAATATCTACAAATAGAAAGACAAATCTATTATCTATACATATTCTTCTCACTTACTTTACTGGGAAAATCGACAAAGGAACTATTATGATCCTCCCAACCATAAGCCATCCCATCTTTTTCAGTATCCCCAAGCTCTTTCTCTTACTGACAGGTTGCAGCTAGATTTTCAATAAGTTTTACGTTATAACCTTAAACCCTAAGTAGTGTCCCGCTCTTTTCGAGGTTAAATACTGACATTTATCTCCCACCAGTACAACTGAGATATTTGGTACCTGAGATACCTCGGTTAAACATCAATTTTTTTTGTTTTACAAGGATCTCTTGTCGATCCTCCTTGGCTTACATCTCCTTTCCTTGTTCTCTCCTTACGAACTTCTTCTATTATTCTTAATCTGTAATTTTCCATTCCCGTAAATCTACAACTGTATACAGTCTAAGTGTATATTTTCCATCTTCGTGAATATAGATACTTGTGGCCAACCATGTTACGAGCGGAAACGAAGGGAAAGTTGGAAAGGGCGGTGAAAGCAAGGGGATCGATCCATAATGTAACCGGTAGAGAGTTGACGTAATGGCTCTTCGACTTCGGCCACGCCACATTACAAATCTCACCACTAGGAAAACATTCTAACTTTAACTTTAATAATTTTTATTGGATGGTTCAGGCTCCCTTACACCTCAATTGTCAATAATCAACTAAGACGAAGGATATATGATAAAAAATGGGGCACTAAAGGCTTCTTTTCAGCTTACAAGAACCTCTCCCACTCCAAAGCTTATATATTTTCCGAGATCTAGCTTATGCTTGACAATTTGTTGAATTAAAAGAACTTGAAAGAGGTGTATGCTTATGTTTGTCTTTAGGTTGTTTATGTGCTTTGTGTTCTTTGCTTGTGTTGATATTTAAATACATGTAACAATAAATAATGCAGCAAATAAACAAACACATAAGACAACAATATAATTAGGAGTTCACCCAAACCTCTTGGGCTACGTCTCTGTGAGCTCTATTCAACTCGGCTAGGCTCTCTAGGATTATGGTAATCTTTATTTTACAAGTTCCACACTCAACTCCATTGGTTTACAACTGAACCTATGGGTTTATAATACCATTTTTATCCCTGGCCATTTGGCTCTCTGACTCTTGGCTCTTGGCTCTGGCTCTTGGCTCTAGCTCTGGCTTTGGCTCTGGCTTTGGCTCTTAGATCTGGCCCTTGACTTTTGGCTTTAGCTCTGGCTCTAGCTCTGGCTCTTAGCTCTTTGGCTCTTGGCTTTGGCTCTTGGCTCTTACGAGCTTCTATTTTTGCTTGACCTCCAAGTGACCCTCTGCTTTTGAGTCACCCTGACTCTGTAGACTGCCTCCTCTAGGCTTACACTCAACATTCAAGCACCTCTAAGCCTCTTGGGCTTCTCTGCACTTCTCCTAAGCATAACTCTACCTCTCTGTGTAATCAATGGTTCGCTCAACCTCCAAGCAAATCTCAACAACCCTCAACAACCCTGTCAATTGAGCTCCATGTGCTTTTTGTAATACATTAGTTAGAGTCGCCTCCATCACTGAAGAACAAGATTGTTTCATCACAAGAATCCATTTAAAAATGGAATGGAACCAGCAGGCACGGGCAACCCAGTCATTTGGCCTTCTCCCTGCCATTAATCCTAAAATAGAAATATAATGGAAATACACAGGCAAACGCATGAAAATGCATTCATGGGCCTTAAGCCTAGACTTCAAATAATATGAAATCACACTTATAATCCCATCGAGTCCGGCTTTGGTCGTATTATTGCAATCCCACAAGTGGGAGATCAAAACCTCAATACACGGGAAACACACAAAATATGCATAAACTAGATTTCAAATTATGCGGAATCACACCTATAAACTTATTGGGTCCATGCTTTGTCGCAATTTGCAATGGCGTCGCCCATTTGTATTGTTGCGATCCCGATCATCAATCACACTATTAGCACATCGCATATTGCATATTGCAATGGCCCGAAGTCCATTCAACTCCCATGGTTTGTTCCAATGCTATGACTGTCGCCGATTGCCAATCGCCGATTTGCACCTCCGAAATGAAATTAGTGATCTATTCCTGACCGTTGATCTGCTCCTCGATCCGATGGTCAATAGGTGATCATACATTGCATATCGCAAATCCTCCAGCCAAGCCTCTTTCCCTTCAAAGCTCTAATTCGATATGTCTTATGGATCCAATAAGGGTTCTACGCTGTGGAATATAGTTTTTCGGGTCCACCTTGACATAGCTCCATCGTTGATTGCTTTGTCGCACATCACAACATCGACATATCGCCAATAGGCCTACCCAGGGTTCCGATGTTGTGCAAAGGCCTTCCTCTGATGTGATATATCAGAGATCGCTATCAGATAGCCCTTAAGGCCTGCTGCTCTGCCCTTTAAACCTTTCTGATGCAATTTTATTTAAGGAGCCCTTAAGTCCCATTTATAATTATTTGCCTCCTTTTCTAAGGATAATGGGCAATCTTCGTTTTGCAATAACTCCTTCATCCGGAGCCCATTCTAGTCCATTCAAATTGCAGTAGATTCAAATTGAAAATATATACGCAATGAGACTATTCCCAAGAGCATCCTTTGACTTTCATCTTCCTTTGTAAGGAATATTTTTAGACTTAGAAGTCTATGTTAGATCCATTTTGGATCACGCTTTCCCACTAAAAAGATTTTGGACTCCAAAAGACTGATGTACTAATCTGAACAGTAAATGAGAGTGCCTCACCCTCTTCTTTCAACCTCCATACACTTGCCTTGCATAGTTCCTCTGAACCAAAGCCTTTAAACACTTTCCTTCCTGGATGTGCTTGTCCTCCTAGGAAGAACTATCTTCCTCCTTGACTTCTTGCAGAACTCCTGTTGAGAAGGTCACAAAAGGTAGTTTGAATTTCTCTGCCTTGATCATTGATCCAAGGTGGCTCAAACCAATGTGAAGTTACATTTTCTTCACAAAATTTTCATTTGTACCTGTTTGACATACTGTCAACAACAACTGTTAACAAAAACAAGATTACAGACAAGAATTGGATGGCTTAAACTCTTGCTTCATCAAAAGAAACAGATTTCACATCTTGTGGATTACCTCCATGTCTTTACAACTGCATACAAATGATTGACTAGATAACAAGCCAACAAAACATGCCTTTAGAACAATTGACCTTTCAAGTCAAGCATGTAGAAAAAAAACAATTGATCCTAAAGTTATTTATCAAAGATGAAACACTTCATCATTATCTCCATCTTGGAGACCAAATCAACTTTTCTCAAGTCAGTATTACATTACATGCATATTTACAATAAAGTAATCGACCCTTCAAGTTAATTACACATACATGTTCAAATACAAGGAAATCATCAACATCCTTGTGTTCATGCATATCATTCTCATGCATGCATTTCATCCGTCAACTTTTGCTTAAGTACACTGTACTTTCGAAGCTGAAATGAACAAATGTTGCAACAATAATGTGAGTCTCCTACTCAACTTTTTTCATTCACCTTCTTGGTAAAACCCTGCAACTTGCATTCCATTAACAAAGAAATGCAAATAGATGCAACTTGATATAATGCATTTTCAAAAATACATGCAACCTTAATTGGATAAGAACTCTAATCATTTCTTACCAATCCATTTCAAAGGTCCTTTTTTTGTCTGCATATCAACAACAACATGTGAATCATCCTGAAACGCATCATTCATGGAATTTTTCTTTCCATTCTTGCCATTCTCTCTTTCCACCTTCTTCAATTTTTGTGGAAGCATTGTTGGATTCAAAGTCCAACACTTTTCAGCAATGTGTCCTTGCTTATGGTAGTAAGTGCAACACATGTGCATCCTCTTGACATCATGATTTTCCTTGTCCAGTGGACCTTTAGCTTCTTGCTTCCTTTCCTTCAAAATTTTCCTGTATGTGGCCATTCTCTTCCAACATCTAGAAACATTATGGTTAACCAAACCACAAAAGGAACATGCAATTCTTTTCCCATGCTTATATGTAAATTTATCATGCTTTGCATAATCAAAAGGAATATGGTTAGAACCAGATTTATACCTTTCTTTTTCACTTTATTACCTTCATGAGGAGGTGAATTGAATGAAGAAGTAGCTCCCTTTGGAACACCATCAACCTCTTCAATGGTTTCATATTTTCCACAACTCTCTGGTTCAAGTGCATGCTTATGAACACCTACATCTTGCAAATGATGTTTCAAGCTATTGCATTCTCCAAGAATACAATCTTTACACTCTTCAGGTAGAAGACCTGAAATGAAACTTCTTCTTGGAACTGTTTCAATTGTCTTCATGGCAGCCTTGGAACTTTCTCCATAAGATTTTCCATAGCCAAGACCCAAATACTTAGGCCTTTCCTCAACCATTATTAGCTCAACAATACCTTGTGCATGCTTGCCCAAGTCTTTTGCTTCATAGCCCATCTTGGACATTAACTTGGAACCTATGCCTCTATTATGTTTTTCAAAAGAACCAATATAAACATTCTTAGAGGAAATTGAAGACAAACAGGAATTTTTTACCTCTTCTTCAAGCTAATACTTGACTAAGGCTTATTTGGCAAGAAAGAGTTGTGTCTCCAACTCATGCATCCTTTCCAGGTTCATATTTGCAATATGAAGTTGTCTCTCCATGTCCTGCAATTTGTTAGAAAGAAACTAATTCTCTTCCTTCATGGAATTCAACTATTCTCTAAGTATGATGCTCTTCCTTTCATTCTCATACATTTCTCTCACCATATCCATCATGGTGAACAAGTCTTGCTTCATGTCTTCATCAAATAATCTTGTGAAGAAAGAAGAATTTGAGGACTCACTTGTAGAAGTTGTCTTTATCAAAATGAACAAAAGAACTTCAAACAAGATTAACAAAGAGCTTATTAAGCAAACTTTGACAAACCTCTTGTGCTTCAAGGATTGCTTTGACGTCCTTTGGGATAAGAAGAATTCCTTCAGCCCTTCTTCCTTCTTGTCCTCTCCCGGACTTAGCTATCAGTAGCTTTCCCTTCACCTCTGCAAACTCAAACAACAACCAATTTACAAACAATCAAACAGTTAAATTCTTTCTACTGTTTGAACACCTTCCAAGTCAAACAAGAAAATAGATTGCTCTGTCAATCAAGCATTTTTATCTAATATCACCTGTAGCATGAAACCACTTGCTCTGGTATAACTTACGTTCAGATATCACCTTCTTTGAAGGTGGGGTTAATCAACCTTTGCTTTGATATAACCAACTTCAATACCACATGTTCTGAAATGGGGCACTAAGGGATTCTTGTTAGCTTACAAGAACCTCTACCATTCCAAAGCTTATATATTTTCAAAGATCTAGCTTATGCTTAAAAATTTGTGGAATTAAAAGAACTTGAAAGAGTTGTATGTTCATGTTTGTCTTTAGGCTGTTTATGTGCTTTTGTTCTTTTCTTATGCTGATATTTAAATACATGTAATAGTAAATAATGTAGAAAAAAAACAAACACATAAGAAAACAATATAATGAGGAGTTCACCCAAACCTCTTGGGCTATGTCTCTGTGAGCTCTAGTCAACTTGACTAGGCTCTCTGGGATTATGGTAATCTTTCTTTTACAAGTTCCACTCTCCATTGGTTTACAACTGAACCTATGGGTTTAGAATACCATTTTTATCCCTGGCCGTTTGGCTCTCTGGCTCTCGATTCTTGGCTCTGGCTCTCGGCTTTGGCTCTAGCTTTGACTCTGGCTCTAGCTCTCGCTCTTGGCTCTTTGGCTCTTTGCTCTGGCTCTTGGCTCTGGCTCTCACTCTTGGCTCTTTGGCTCTTGGCTCTGGCTCTTGGCTCTGGCTCTCGTGCTGGCTCTGGCTCTTGGCTCTTACGAGCTTCTGGTTTCACTTGACCTCCAAGCAACCCTTTGCTTCTGAGTCACCCCAACTCTACAGACTACCTCCTCTGGGCTTACACTCAGCATTCAAGAACCTTTGAGCCTCTTGGACTTCTCTGCACTTCTCTTGAGCATAACTCTACCTCTCTGTGTTATCAATGGTTCGCTCGACCTCCAAGCGAATCTTAGCAACCCTTAGCAGCCCTATCAATTGATCTCCCTATGCTTTTTGTAATACAGTAGTTACAATCGCTTCTGTCATTGAAGAAACAGACTATTTCATCACACGAATCCATTTACAAATGGAAAGGAACCGGTAGGCATGGACAATCTAGTCGTTTGGCCTTCCCCCTGCCATTAATCCCAAAATAGCAATATAACGAAAATACACAGGAAAATGCGTGAAAACACGTTCATGGGCCTTAAGCCCAAACTTCAAATAATATGATATCATGTTTATAATCCCATCGGGTCCACCTTTGGTCGCAATATCGCAATTGCACAGGCGGGAGGTCAAATATTATGAAACCAGCTCAAGAAAAGATAGAAAAGATAGATCAACGCCTTAGAATTCAGCCTCTTCGAGTGGGAAACCTCTCTTACATTACATAAATGAACAATTCTTGGATTATTCAAATGACAAAACCTCCTTTCTATATATAGGAGTCTAAGGAGTCACAATAT
>APFE030258316.1:0-13943 GCA_000404065.3 Pinus taeda
ATTGTAATTATAACAATGGTAAGTAACCTAATAGGACTGGTTAGGGTTTCTCAGGTGACCTTGGCTGCCACGATGTGTTTTGAGATGAATGTGCAGGGTTAAGTGGTATTTTATGGCTTTCCTTGGGGTCTGCCCTTTCAATTTTTCTCTGTATGGTTTAGGAGGATTTTAGTGATTAAGTGGTGTATTTGTTCCCCTTTACGGCGGAATTGGTTTTTGGTTCTCCCTGTGTGTTGTGGAGCTTTTGTTGGGATCCTAGCTTGGATCTCGGTTTGACTTTTATGCGTGGGGCTTCTCGCTGTCAGGGTTATGTTGGGTCCAGATATGGCGGGACCTTGTTCAGATGTCCCATTGTCTCTTGTCCTTCCTATAATTTCGTGTGTCTTATTCTTTTTCTTTCACTGCCCCTCTCTGTTGCTGCAGCAGTTGTCCATTGTTTTTGATGCCACCTGTCTCTTTTCCCTCCCATGTGTCCCCATCCTCAAATTCCTTCATTGTCAGTGGGGTTGGGGTTTATCCTTCTGGTGGTGTGTCGCTTTCCATTTCTTTCCATCCTAGTTCTGAGGCATTTCCGGGAGCTTAGGGTAATATGTAAAACCCTTGGGTTGTGTCTCCTTGTTGCCTCTGCTGTCTAATGCGTAATTGTACAATGGAAAGCATCCCGATATACTCTTTGTACGTCGAATACCAACCACCCATAGAATGTAATGCTGACAAATAACGACAACTCCTATGTTTATAAACATCGGAACATATCTTCTAACCTAGACCCCCATTAAATGTGATGTTGATTAATTATTGCATTTAAATGTTTTGATTGATTTTATTGTTTCACTTTTCTTTAAAAATAGTCAAATGTATATGGTAACCAACTGGTATAATAACTGAATTCTAACTTATGCGGCTAACATGAAACATAACCTTTTCACTTCAAAGAAATCTTATCTACAAAAGAGAGAAGGCTCCATTCACTTTTCAACCATGCAAAATTTTTGTCTTCTACAAATCTCTTTTATTCAAACCAAAGCGATTCCAAGAACACTTTTTCAAAAACAACAACAAACTCACTAAAATGCAAGAACTATTTAAAAAGTGAAAATATAAAAAATTCCCTAATGCACTAATTGTCAAAATGAAAATACTAATGCAAATCAGCCCAAGATTTTTTTTTTCATTTTATGTTTAATAGACAAAATAATCACCACTTATTGCAATCTAATAAAAACAAGCAAACTCAAATCGAGGGATTCGAGGCTATCTTTCAATGAGAAACACTAACTTTTCAATTGACGAAATAATTCTATACAACAGGTATAAATGAATGTTTGGTCAGTTCCACTGAAAGAAAAAACACTGTCAAAACCAATTCCAGAAGCAAAAGACTCTTTTTTGATAGATCAACAAACCAATCAGACAAAGAAACCCTAATATGTAAAAATAAGTGCTTTTCTCACAAAGACAATTAAACACACTGATTTAAATCTAACGGTGAGTTTTTTGTGATGAGCAGACTCAAATTTTTTTAGCAATTCAGACCTGGAGGATAAGACCCTAATTATTTGAAATTTTCTAAGGTTGTTGCACTTATGCAGTTGACACCAATGTGACGTCGGTTTGTTGCTGAAGGAAAAGTGCGACACGCATACAGGCAAAGTAAAAACCAAAAACCACTCAAAAGGTCTCAAAAACTGGATTTTAAGAATCAGAACAAATCCCTAAAGATACTGGAAGGCCAGAGTAGGCAAAGAAAGCCACTGAAGAACTTAATCGTTCCCTAGTATGGATGCCAAATTGTTATCTAGACAAATCTCGTTTTGTGGACAAAACAGATCTCCCTAGGCTTGGAAACCAAACCTAGTAACAATCAAACAAATAAATGGAAAACATTCCCTAATTTGTAATTGAATTACAGATATGAGAGCATGCAAAGTTCATAACTTTTCACGAAATGCTCGTTGATGACCCTCACTGTTGTTCTTTGTAGGTTTCAACCTTTTCCCTTAATTCTCCAAGAGAAAACTGGCCAAGACAGAACCAAACAAGAGATCAAAGCATAAAGTATATCAAAGATTCAAATTATAAACCATGTAAGAAATCAAGGAGCCTTACAATGAACATTAGAACATATGCATATGGAAGAAACAAGTATTTGTATTAATGATAAAGAGCATAAAATTTACAACCATGTGCCTTGATGTTGGGGTCTCCATTCAACAATCTCCAATCCTCCTTTGCACAACAAGCCTTCAATCTCAATCTCAAATGGGCAGCATAAGGGCATAAGTTAAGTGCTCAAAAAGTTAACCCGTTCTCCATTGAGTAGCACTATATTTATAGGAGAGAAGAGGGAGGTTGGAGATCCATATCTCATGGGATGAGATCCAGATAAGGAGTAGGTTCCATGTTAGGTGGGTTTATTTCCATGAATCCTAGGATGAGGTCCAAATAAGTAGGAGCTTGAGTCTACGTGGTTAAGGATAAGATTCCCCAACAAGAGTTCTAGACTTTACTTTTTATTTTCACCTAGTTAGAAAGGTTGTCACACTTTTTAATGGAGAACAATGCGCAGATGATAATGACTGAACTTGCGACTGCACAGTTTGTTGCTAGGAAAAGTGCGACACTGCTTGAAATTAGGATTTTAAAGCAATGTTTTCCAAGATTCCTGTACTTCTCCAAATGGTTTTTGCTTCAACTTTGTAGGGGATTGCTGAGAAAGGTTTCTTGGATAGCAAGAGATCTGGTTTTAAGGTCTTTTGCCGTAGTGTGACAAAATGACATGTAACAGGGAGAAATTATAAAGCGATGAAGGACTCATTTGTTGATCATTCTATTCCTATCATATCTCATTGACGTTTAAAAGAAACAAAAGTGAGTTTCAAACATGAGGGTTTCAAGCAAAATCCGCACACTAGCTTCTGTGGATCCATTGCCACCTTAGCTAGATCCTTT
This sequence comes from Pinus taeda, assembly GCA_000404065.3. Taxonomy (NCBI): domain Eukaryota; kingdom Viridiplantae; phylum Streptophyta; class Pinopsida; order Pinales; family Pinaceae; genus Pinus; species Pinus taeda. Next base: position 2,953 of record APFE030258316.1, read on the forward strand.
CCAATTTCGGTGGATGATCTCTGCCACCCTAGTTGGATTAATTTAGGAGTTTATTGAAGATGTAATCAAGTTTTAAATGCAGGACCAAGGAGTGCACCTTGTTTAATTGCAGGAGAAGACTTTCTTGAAGAGGAACGAGTTGTTTCAGACATTGCCATTCACTCAAGAACCCAAATTCTGATTTGTTTGGAGGGGATTTTCCATTATGGTAGCAGGGTATCATCTTAATTGAAGGGCCGATTTCATCAGTGTTTTTTTAACTATTGTGGTTGAGTTTTATCAGTAAGGAGGGGCCGGATTTACGTTGTGAAGAGGGCCGAAGTCTATCATAATCTTCAGCAGATCAACTCTATTTGTGGGCTGAAATTTCTTCACCAGTAAGAGGGCCAAATTATCAGATTATTGGAGGCTGATTTTTCAGTGCAAACCTCACCAGATAGTAATTATTTATTTCACAATTTAAGGGCCGAGTTTCATTGTGTGAAGTAGGGATGAGTTGCGGGTTAGTTGCCCTTGCTATCTGAGCTAAGGGGTCGATTTTTTCACTCTTTCAAAGGGCCATGCTGAAGACTTTCATTAGTGGGTTTTATGCCTGCATAAGACGGACAAGTTTCCTTGCTCAGAGGGTCTGCCCTCCATCTATTTGCTAGCTGTGGATATATTCTTGTTGGAGTTCGAGTGGGCCTGTAGAAGCTGTCTTCCCTTGATGAGCAGAAGTCGATTTCCTCATAATTTTTTCAGGGCCATAGTCTTATATTAATAGGGTTGGTTTTAATGGACGTCAAAAAGACAAATCTCTCATCTTGCCGGTCAAATTCCTTTTCTGTGCATTCATATATGTACAGAACTGATTTGGAGCAGCCACTGTACTTCTTAACTGAATGTTGGACTGATATTTTTACTGCTGGCAGCCTTTCGATACAAGAGGTACCTCTGTGCATTGTTCTTTCTGCTGAGCAACATTTGTAATATCGGGACTGACTGTTATGTTCAAAGGAACAAGGAAAAATATATTTGATTTGAAGTATGCAATCTGATATTTCCTGAGGTTTAATGTGTGTGGAATTCTTTTAACATTGGGAAGCTTATATCAGTGGTCTGTGTCCCTTTTATATTCAAAAGTTAATAGATATCAGATTTCCAGGGTGTTTATTAAAAGTTGTTCAGTTCTGCATATGTCCATGTAAATGAAAGCAAGAAGAAACCAGCTACAGTACCTTGCATGCAAAATTTTTGCTAAAACACTACAGCGAGCAAAGATCAACATACTTAGAAAAAATAGGGAGAAAATCGAGGTACTCTTAGTGGGAATCTTACAACTTAACAGTTTTTTAGGATTTTAGGGTTGGGGGGATTGCAACGTTTCCATTGGATTTTGTCATGTACGGCGGTGTGGAACTAGTGTTTAATCAAGAGCACTGTTGACCACTACGTGTCAACTACTCATAGCAGTACACCCCCTCTTTTTGAGAAAAGGATAGCTCCTGATCAACGTATCCATACCATTCGACTATCATCATCAGCCTGATCATGTTATGTTGTAAACCCAGTCTGCATATGTAAATTGTAAATAATCTTAGCAGATCTATATCATGTATGTATTTGCCTAGGTAAACCTAATCTTCCAGTGATGATCTACGTTTCGGAAGGTTTTTTGTCTCACCGACCCATCAGCAGAGTTTTTCCTTCAGCCTAACCTGAAAGCTGGAATGGATTTATCATTTAGATCTTAGGCGGAATCCTAGTGTAGCTTCGAGTTCTATGGTAAAAGTAATTTGGAAATAATCTTAATTATTGGTTAAGTATTACAAATTGCTTTGATCTGCTAGATTATATTTGTGTTCGCAAGAACTGGTAGTCAATGAGGTCTATGTTGCAAATGGGTTTTTCCCCCTTGAGATGTAAAATGTAAAAGTCATGATGTAAAGTTGTCTGAGAGGCGGTTAGAAAATGTTTTACCCCTCATTAAGTCCAAGTCCTAGGTTCCTAAGTGATTTTTTCCAAAGGCTTAAGTTCACGGGTCCAATAAAAATAATTAAAATTAAAAAAATTAAAAAAATAACTAAAAAAATAAAAAACAAAATAAAATAAATAAAAAAATAAATAAAAAAATTGAAAAAAAATTAATAATAATAAGTCAAAGTTTTGAGGAAATAAATGCAAGGTTTTAATTTTTTAATATATTAAAATGCATTTAAAATTTCGATGGATGAGATTAAAAAAGATTTTGATCCTCATCGACGGTCGAGATCATTTTGACATAGATCACTCAAACTAGCCGTTGGGGAAATTTTCCTTTAAATAGGGTGTCAGGGGTCATTTGAGATCATTGGATCTGTGAATCTTGTGCCAAAGAAAGCTCTCTTGTAGTCATTTTTCATTTGCAATAAAGAAAGACTATGGGGTTGAAATCTCGCTGGTGTTACTTTTCCGGAAATGTTGTAAGATGTTTTATTTCTGTGCATGATTTTAATTTCAGCGATTGATGATAGCTTTATGAAGAGTGATTTTAAACACAGGTATCTTGTTTAGTCGCTAGGGTTTGAATGGTGGTTAAATTTCTGAATATGATGGCAGGTATCTCCATTACATTTGGATTTTAGTATCTTTTTTTCCTTCTTCGTTAATGGTTGAAGTAAGCTGTGCAGGAAAATCTAGATTTTGAAGATCAACGGGCGTTTGGAGAAGTTCTTGGCTGAACCATCCAACTCCTGAAAAGGGCATTTTCTGAAGGGCCCGGCTAGTTTTGATGTTGGGCTTATCATTTGAAAATTTTCTTATGAATGCATGAAGGGTTTTCTGAAGCATCTCATGTTAAATTTAAAAATTCTGAAAATATTTCTGTGGCATACTGACAAATCTGGGTATTTAGAGCCTTTAAACTGTGAATACTATAATTACTTTGCTGGTTTTAGGTTTTTTTTTTTTTTAGTTTTGTTTATTATATATTTTATTTCTGGGTGTTCCGTTTTTACAGGTTGCAGGTCGGAAGAAAACATTTTGTCCGAAGCCAGATCTAGGCCCTAGAGGGTAAGATTTGGCCTTAGGATCAGCTCTGACAAGAATATTTTACTTCAGATCTGGAAATTTCTTGTGGGGTTTTCATCAAGGAAATCTGAAGTGAAAAGATTCAAACTTTTTTAGGGTTTCTGAAGAATCATGAGGGTTTTCCAGGCTATATGTTTGCTTCCTGAGATTTCATTTTGACATAAATTTTTAAATTGTTTTTCTTGTTAAGTTGTCGTTGCCTAGGGTTTTATTTTACAGGAAAATTTTTCAAAATTTTTTTAGTAGAAAAAATCAGGCTACGAGATTGCTTCCTCACTTCCACGCAACGTTTTCCCTTGGCAGCCTTTCTCCCCTCTCTGCGTATTCATATCCAATCTCTCTCCTTGCTGCATACCCAAACTGCATGCGTCTATACCGCAACTCCCTCTCTCCCTACGTTCATTCCAAAACTCAACCATATTGCATGCTACCTTCTCTTCCATGTGCTCGCTTCCCATCTCTCCATGCAGTTAATACTCAATCCCTCTCTGCATATTCATTCCAACTCCCAACACTACCATTCGTGCCAATACCTTCGTCTAACATCCTCCACACACCTGCAAAACACATTGAAACCCTCACACTCACCTAGAAAAATGCATGCCTTCCTCCATCGATCCCTCGTCGTTGTGGCTATTTGCTTTCTCAGCCTCATATGCATCCACGTCTGCGCATCATTGCGATTTGCCAGATCTCCGCCGAATCTCTCATCGCCAACCTCCTCTTACCGTCGAGCCACCGTCGCTTTCCTCATCGCAGTCTCTTCTCTGCTCCATCCATCGTTGCTAATCATTCTCCTATCCTTCCGCCGTCCAATTTCCTGCACAGATTAGCATCCAATCTTTTCGATTTTTGTTTTGTTTTTTTGTTTATATACATATGTTTCATTTTTATGTGTGCCTTCGTTTAGGGTTTATGTTAAGCTTAATTTACATTTAGTCTAATTTATGTTAGTTTCGAAATTAGATTCATTTCACTTTGTGTTTATGATTTTAGTTGTGTAATTTAGTTAGCGTTAGATTTAGATTAGATTTAAGTTTTATTTTTATTTCAGTTTTATATATTTAGATTTCAGTACTTTGAATTTTATTTTTTTTTGTTCGAATTTAGATTTGATTTTATTTTTTTATATAGTTTAGAATTTAATTAGCTTTGTTTATTTTAAGTTTCATTTTCGTTTAATTTAGATTTAACCTTTTGTCTATTTAGATTTTGATTTTTTAAATTAGGTTTTAGTTTTAGAGCTAGACTTTTTTCATTATTTACTTTCGATTTTGCTTAGCGTAGATTTTGTTTTATTAGATTTTGGTCCTTGTCTAGTTTAGGATTTGATTTTAGAATTAGATTTTAATAATTTTGAGTTTTATTTGATTTAGAATTTAAATTTAGAAATTTAATATAATTAAAAAAATCCCAAAAAACATAGAAAGTTTAATCAGTAGTTTTTTTTTAGTTCTGTTTTATTTAGAATCCAGTTTAAATTTAATAAAAAAATAAAAAATAAAAACTTTTGAAAAAAGACTAATAAAAAAAATTGAAAATTCCTTTTGAATGTCTTTTTTTGTTGTAGGATTAATGTTTGTCATTTTTATATAGTCATATGCGCTTAAGTTTTAACTAAAAATTAGCTATCAGAAAGTGATGAATCATTTTATGAACTGGTTAGCATTTGAATTTCATGGTTGAGTAATGAATTTTGATCTTTTGAAGTTTAATTGCTAAGGCATTGCGCATCTTTTTTTTTTTTGTAAGCTATGGTAAGTCCTTCATTTTCTATTTAAAAAACAAGTTGTTCCATGTACAACATTATGGTGGCCTCAACTTGCCCATATGGGAAACCAAGTCTGTTGGCCACTTGACTCTGTTATACGCCATCCAGTAGCAAAATTTAACTAGTCTTTCAATCCAGGCTAAATAAACTTCACTGCTAGAAACACTAGTCATGTTCTGAACTGACATAAAACACATGAAAATAAAATGCTATCCACAAAAAGATCAAAACTAGAAACTAAAAACACTATTCCTTTCGGTCATCTTTGTCAGAATCCACAATAGCTGGTGCTGCTGCCGAGTCACTTGGTTCTGGAGGTAGCTTCCTCAAACGTAGCTGGATCTCATCCAGCTTACTATCTTGCATAATCATGATAATTTGCAGATTTTTCATGTCCTTTTTGATATTGGGCATACCTTGAGCTATTTCTGCCATTTCTCCCGTCACCTTCTCCAGAGCCCTTGCCAATAAGCGTTTCATAACCTAGTACACATGCAGGGCCTGCCTATAAAGCGTCATCCTGCCTCTGGTATGCCCTGGTTCGGGGACAATTTGCCCCCATTCCTCCAATTCTGGCTCAAAATCCTCTTCCATGACGCTATCCTCCATCTCCTGTATAAGCTGTTGAATGTTAGCGCCCGTCCCTTCTCTATATGCACAAGCGGCTGCATGGACAACCGTCTTGATAGATTTCCTGCCTCTTCTCTGACCTGCTAGTGTCGAAGTCGTGGGAATGCTTCTACCCGGCTGGCTCTCATGCCCTTTGCCTCCACGACCCTGGCCTCTACCCAGGCGTGCCATCTTTTCCTTACTGGCTTCTGGAATTAAGCTTAGTCGCAGAAGAATCCGATGCCCGCGCAGCCTTGTTCTCCTCCTTCCTTTGGTGTGCACAAAGCTCTCTTCCTACCCTTGCCACCCTCATGTACCCCTTCCCATCTACCCTACGTCCCATCCCACTACTGCCGCCGATTCTTCCCACCTCTCCCCCCACTCTCCTGCCACTCCTCTGCCTCGAAACTCGCACCATCATGCAGGATACCACCACGTCCTGTTGATCCAGATTGAGGGCAATAGATGGCCGTCCTGGCCGACCTCTCCCCTGCGCTGTCCTCCTTCTTGTACGCTCCCCTTTCATCACCCCGATCGAGGGGGCATTGCGCATCTATTGAATATTTTGCTTCTGGTGAAATTAATCATTGCTTGGATTATATAATGCTTGTGACATGTTTGATATTTTGTAAATATTTTCAAGCAATCATTAAATTACTTCATAAGCAACAACAGTGAATTAATTACTTGGTTTTCATTAACTCCATAAGGCACTGGTCTTCAGCATTTAAATATCTAATCAAATTCTAAAATTGATCAAGTGCTGGTTTTCCCCTGCTGTGTCTCCCAAGCCATTTGATTCCTAGTTGGTCTTCATTTATCCCATAGGGTCTACCCCCCCTAGCTTGCTATTGGGAGACAACTTAAAAGGAGAGATCGGGGATCAGGGTGACAGCCCCCGGTCTGAGCGTTGTCGCGCTGCCTAGATAATCCATGTGACAACATTTTTTGGCGCCACTGCCGAGGATATTTTATTCTCGTCTTTTGAGCGACATTTCATCATCATTCTTCTCATTTCTTATCTTCTCATTTTAGCCGGCAACGACAACATTTTTTGGTGCCGTTGCCGGGGATATTTTATTCTCAGTGTTTCAATGACTTTTCATCATTCAGCTTTCATCTTTCAATTATTCATTTGAGCCAGCAACGATAACATTTTTTGGCGCATTTCATCTTTTTCGCCATTCATTAGCTTGTCAAACGGCCAACATTTTTTGGCATCATTTGATCTTTCCATTGCCCTATCTTTCGTCATATAGTTTAACCGTACCTTTAGCACCTGGATTTCTCAGTTTGTTTCTTTTTTGGGTGGTGATTCCATTTCTTTTCATTTATTTTTCCCAGACAGGAAGCCCTCCTTATATCTGGTTGGTTGTTATCTTTTGGATCTTAGAGTTAGATTTGTGTTCAAGTGGTGACTCCACTTCTTTCATTTTCTTGAGCAAAGGTCTCTCTCTATCATCCATTTGGTCCTTCATTATTCATCATGGATTATTCATTTACCCCGTGTCATTTTACTGATGTTCTCCATGATATTCCAGAAGCTGCCATTCATAAATTATCTTTATTCTCGAGTGGTGATTCAGTCACTGTTACAAAGCATTTATGCAAGTTTACTTGTATAATCCTCATATATTGCAGATCTCCTCAGTATGATCACGAAGATGTTAAAATGCGTCTATTTGTGTTTTCTTTAGAGGGTCATGCTTTGAATTGGTTTAATAATTGTCCTGAAGACTCTTTCACTTCTTTACAAGACATTGTCAATGCTTTTAAAGATAGATATGGTTATTAAGGCAGCTCGCCTTGTGCCCCTAAAATTGTGCAACAGAATGATAGTAATCTTATGAAGGGTCCAGTTGTCAATGAAAGATTTCAAGACAATTCTTCATATCAGAATGTGCCATCAACCTGTACCGCTACAAATCAAATCCATGATAGTGGAAAAGCAGGGACAAATTATAAAATCAGTGTCGACAATGAAGGGGAAAATTAGAAGCAAATTATAGAAGAACTAATGTGGCTGGTAAATAATATGGAGATCAATCAAGAAAAATTTGTAACTGATTATGCCAATGATATGAGAACTTTATACACTCACCTGGAAAAGCAAGATAAGGAAATGGAAACCATGAAAGCTAATCATGATAGGGAAATTAATTCTATGCAAAACAAGTTATTAACTATGGATGAAGAAATGATTATCATGACATTCAATCATAATAATTAGTTGGCTACCATGCAAGAAAATCATAAGAAAGAGATAAACTCTATGCAGCATTGCTTGATGACCATAAAGGAAAAGAACGATAAGTAATAAAAGATATGGAAGAATACCATGCCAAGTAAATCAGTGCTATGAAGCTTGAACACTCTAGCCAGATGGATGCCATTACAATACAGGTAGAGAAATTTCAACAACGGTCAGAGGATGAAAGAAACCAGGAAATGTCTACAAATCAGAAGCCTCCTTATCTATTGCAACAAGCTCCATCTTATTATGAGGAGGTCATTGGTTCGATTGAAAGGTGGTTAATTGAAGGTGATCCATATAAAATTAAAAACGATAAAGATCAGATGCAAGATGAAGAAAGACATGTCACGCATATCTTACATACTTCATCTGAGAGCTTTGAAGCAGAAGTTCCACGTCATCAGTGATACAGCCTGCCACAAAGAAAAAACGCAAAAGAAAGAGAACGAGAAGGCGATTTGATATATTAAATGGCCGCAAGCAGCTGGATTTTCGGATAGGAAAAAGTCCTACGTTATGCAGAATTGGACATGGCACATTCGAGAAGCAGCCGACAGATTTGCCTGAAAGCAGGCAAATGCTCAATATATACTATATTGAACACATCTAATTCCATGGGGCATCCTCTGTATTTCTAACCCTACTCCTTGTTTTTTCAGCATTTTCATTTCTGTTTTAGGATTAGATTTACTTTTCATGTTACTAGATAGTTAATAAATGAAGAGCTTATATCTTTCCCGTGCTTGATGGACGCTACTTATGTTTTGTTGTGTGTTGCGTGGATGCAGATTCTAGATTCTCACATTCCTACAGTGCAACAATGTGTCCCCAAGTAGAGCCAAATGTTGACCACTATGTGTCAACTATCCATAGCAGTACACCCCTTCTTTTATGAAAAAAGGGTAGCACTTGATCAACGTATCCGTACCATTCGACTATCATCATCAACCTGATCATGTTATGTTGTAAACCTAGTATGAATGTGTAAATTGTAAATAATCTTAGCGGATCCGTGTCATGTATGTATTTGTCTAGGTAAACCTAATCTTCTAGTGATGATCTACGTTCCGGAAGGTTTTTTGTCTCAACGATGCACGGTCGGCAGAGTTTTCCTTTAGCCTAATCCCAAAGACGGAATGGATTTTATCATTAGAATCTTAGGGGAATCCTAGTGTGCTTCGAGTCTATGTAAAAGTAATTTGGAAATAATCCTAATCATTTGGTTAGGTTATTACAAATTGCTTGATTTGCTAGATTATATTTGTGTCGCAAGACTGGTAGTTTATGAGGGTTTATGTCAAATGGGTTTTCCCCCTTGAGATGTAAAATTGTAAAATTCATGATGTAAAGTGTCTTGAGGGTTAGAGAATGTTTTATCCCCTCATAAGTTCTAAGACCTAGGTTCTAGGTGATTTCTCCAAAGGCTAAGTTCGAGGGTCCAATAGAAATAATAAAAAATAATAAAATTAAAAAATAACTAAAAAATAAAAAAAATAAAATTTAAAAATAAATAAAAAATTGAAACTAAAATAAAATAAAATAATAAAATAATAAAAGTCAATGTTTTGAGGAAATAAATGCAAGATTTTAATTTTTTAATATATTAAATTGCATTTAAAATTTCAACGGATGAGATTAAAAGAGATTTTGATCCTCATCGACAGTCGAGATCATTTTGACATAAATCACTCAAACTAGCCGTTGGGGAATTTTTCCTTTAAATAAGGTGTTAGGGGTCATTTGAGATCATTGGATTTGTGAGTCTTGTCCTAAAGAAAACTCTCTTGTAGTCATTTTTCATGTGCAATAAAGAAAGACTTTGGAGTTGAAATCTTGCTGGTGTTACTCTTTTGGAAATGTTGTAAGATGTTTTATTTCTATGCATGATTTTAATTTCAGCCATTGATGATAGCTTTATGAAGAGTGATTTTAAACACAGGTATCTTGTTTAGTCGTTAGGGTTTGAATGGTAGTTAAATTTCTGAATATGATGGTAGGTATCTCCATTGCATTTGGATTTTAGTATCTTTTTTTCTTCTTCGTTAATGGTTGAAGTAAGATATGCAGGAAAATCTAGATTTTGAAGATCAACGGGCGTTTGGGGAAGTTCTCGGCTGAACCATTCAACTCCTGAAAAGGGCATTTTCTGAAGGGTCCGGCTAGTTCTGATCTTGGGCTTATCATTTGAAATTTTTCTTGTGAATGCATGAAGGGTTTTCTGAAGCATCTCATGTTAAATTTAAAAATTCTGAAAATACTTCTGTGGCATATTGACAAATCTGGCTATTTAGAGCCTTTAAACTGTGAATACTGTAATTACTTCGCTGGTTTTGGGTTTTTTTTTTAGTTTTGTTTATTGTATATTTTATTTCTGGGTGTTTCGTTTACAGGTTGCAGGTTGGAAGAGAACATTTTGTTCGAAGCTAGATCTAGGCCTTGGAGGGTAAAATCTAGCATCATGATCAGCTCTGACAGGAATATTTACTTCATATCTGGAAATTTCTTGTGGGGTTTTCATCAAGGAAATCTGAAGCGAAAAGATTCAATTTTTTTTAGTGTTTTTGAAGAATCATGAGGGTTTTCCAGGCTATTTGTTTGCTTCCTGGGATTTCATTTTGACAGAAATTTTTGATTTTTTTCTTTATGCTGTTGCTGCCTGGGGTTTTATTTTACAGGAAAATTTTTCGAAATTTTTTTTAGAAGAAAAAATTAGGCTGCGAGATTACTTCCTCACTTCCAGGTAGCCTTTTCCCTTGGGAGCCTTTCTCTCCTCTTTGCGTATTCATATCCAATCTCTCTCCTTGTTGCATACCCATATTACATGCGTCCATACCGCAGCTCCCTCTCTCCCTGCGTTCATTCCAAAACTTAGCCATATTGCACGCTACTTTCTCTTCCACATGCTTGCTGCCCATCTCTCCACGCAGTTAATACTCAATCCCTCTCTGCGTATTCATTCCAGCTCCCAACGCTACCATCTGTGCTAATCCCTGCGTCTAACGTCCTCCACACACCTGCAAAACACATCGAAACCCTCACGCTCACCTGGAAAAATTCATGCCTTCCTCCATTGATCCCTTGCCGCTGTGGCTATCTGCTTTCTTAGCCTCATACACATCCATCATCTGCACATCACAACGATTTGCTAGATCTCCGCTGGATCTCTCATCGCCAGCCTCCTCTTACCGTCGAGCCACCATCGCTTTCCTCATCGCAGTCTCTTCTCTGCTCCATCCGTCGTTGCTAACCATTCTCCCATCCTTCCGCCATCCAGTTTCCTGCATACATTAGCATCCAATCTTTTCGATA
>APFE030258326.1:6876-37136 GCA_000404065.3 Pinus taeda
ATATAATTTCTGGAAGAATATATTTCAAATCACATATAACACCAAGGGAAATTACACCTCTCTAAATAAACCTCTGGGTACAATAAACAAACTTTCAAACAAAGAATTAATATATGAAAGAAACCAATGGCTGGTCGGTGGGTCAGCCCTAGGAATTTGCAACCCACTGTCACAATAATCTAAGAACTTGCAATCAAAGAATCGATATGAGAGAAGATAATAGCTTGTCCGTGGGGCAACCGTAAGAGTCTGCAACCCACTGGAACAAGCATAAACAGTTACAATAATCAAGAGCTTGCAATCAAAGAATTAATTTAAAAGAAGCCAGTGGCTGGTCCGTCGGTTAGCACTAAGAATTTGCAACCCAATTGAACAATTATCAACAGTTACAATAATCAAGAATTTGCATCCACAGCGCAATGTAATCCACACTTAAAAGCAAAAGCAAGACAAGTCTGAACATTTGAGAGTTGTGGAATCCATAAGACATTCTATTCAGCTCTTCAAAATGCTGTCTTAGAATGTATTCCCTGCAACAATTAATCAATTATTAGGAGTGAGAATTTGACTGGTCATTGCATTCTCTATGCCATCCGATTGAACCCATGTCATGGTACTGAACATTGAATCAGCAGTCGGGGTGATTGTCAAAAGGCTCGCAACCCGTCGGAGAGGGAGAGGGCAATGAGGAGACTCTCGTCATGGCAGATCCGCCAGGAGGGGTGACATGGGGTTCTGATTGCATACACAACAAATGTCTAGGCGAATAGAAACAGTCTGGATGGGGTGTGTACAGAGGGAAATCCTGAAATATATTAGGAGATAACGGACTGAAAGATGGCAAGAAGAAGTTGGGCGAAAAAGGAAAGGTCGAACCAGACTGAAAAGTCGGAGATAACAAGGATTGCTCAGATCTAATATTCTCAGAAGATTCAGAAGGATTTGAACCGCTGTCACTAGATTTTTCTTCTTTAACCAGAAAATCGCGTGCTCCACCTCGAGGACTAGGAGAAAAATCTAGTCCGCAACAATTAGGGTTTCCGGGCACAGAGCTGTCAGAACGCGAAAGTGGATGAGGAGCCGGAGATTGAGTCGAAGAAGACGCAGAGGAGGAGGAGGGCATAGAGGAATCTGGCCGTCTATGGGCATCGCCATTAACGCGACCAGTGAGGCGTTGGACGAGCGTCATGAACTCCCCCGCTTCGGTGTGTATGACCTTGGGAGAATGCGTATATATAATCACAGGTTGCTTCTGTTGCATGGCAGGCACCGGCACCTGCGGCTTCCGGATGTTGTGTGAGTACCTGCAGATCTTGAGCGGTGAAGGGCGTGGACCATGTAAATCTCGCCTCGGCGCCTTGGCTTGCTGTTCGGAATTCATCTCTACCTTCCGACTTTTCTTTCAGATTATTCAATTCCAATAACTTCAAATTCCTCTCGTAGAAAAACCCTGACCCTACTATTCACCAGAGCGGACAGCTCAATATGCAATGAAAACTAACTGTGTATATCAATGGCAGAAATAAGGAGGCACGGTGGTTCAGATCTAGAAATACACCAAGTTTCGATTGCAGATCGACCGGCCTTTCATTTAATCAAAGGGAGAAAGTAAAACCTAAATAAAGAATATTTGGCCAATCTTGGTGAGATACCTGCTGCGAGTCTTCTGTGGGGGCTCTAGATCTCCCTGACGTCCAAAGGTATTTATTTATAGATTCAAGGTGGATTTGAAAGGGTAAAATAATTCAACGCCGCCGAAAAGTCAGAAATTTTCATCGCCACCAGTATATTTTAAAATAAAAGATGTTTACGGTGGCCCATCCTAGACCTAATCCTTTTCTTCATTCCTGCAGATGTTGCCTCGCTATTTGCCAGCGGGCATGGAAGAATTTTAGTGGGTAATTGCTTGCGCCGCCTCTAATCGTCTGTTATGTAAAGGTGTCATGACCGCCTTATAGCACGTCTGTATCGTGACATGACATTGGCGTGGTTAGTAACGCGTCCGGGATCGCTGGTTTCCCGTTAACAGAATCTTCCATTGTTGTGTCGAGCTCAAATTCTGATTGCTCGCATTTTTCTCGATAGAAAGTTCTTTCGTTATAAACAGAAGCGACAAATCTCGGGTGCAAGTATGGCGGGTATATGGAGACAAAATATAGGCTTGAAAATTTTCCCCAATCTTCTGTTCGGTTTATGTAGGAATTTAATAGGTTTGTGTTTCGTTCAAGCTATAATTTGAAAATTTGATGAAATCTCACGGCATATTTAATAAAAATTTTAAACTACAAATTAGCTTATATGTATGTTAATTTCAGTTTTAATTTTAATTTGTATGTGAAAAAATTTTAGAGTGTAAAATGTTAGAAAAGTTTGGATCTAATGAGATTTGATAGCGTGATGCTTATAGACTATTAATAATGAGATTTGATACCGTGATGTTTATAAAGTATTGATACTTGAGAGAGTAGTTGTAAGATGAATTTATGGTAGAATAATTTTATGGTGAGCATAGAAGGAAGTAAATATTTTTATTTCTGTTATTTAAGCAATACAATAATAAAATATTTTAGGCATAAGAAATTTTTTATTTCTTATTAATTTATGAAAAATGAATGATGATGATTAACTTCTACTAAAACTTATATGGCTTACCAATCAATAGGAAGGTAAGATATTAATCAAAAAATTTCAACATTTTATTTTTGTGCTTGAAAATAAGCATTCCATTGGCATAGTTTTCTTGACTTGGAAGCTCAAGAAGATTGGTAGTATGACAAATATTTTAAAAATTAAATTGAATGTGAGTACAAAGCTCAAATCTAAGCAAATGTGGTTTTCATTGCTCAACCTTCGTCATATACTCTTTCATTTTCAGGCTTTTTGGAAATTGAGTAATGCCTAGTTTTAGTATTGAAATATTCTATTTAACATGGACATTGAAATTTTTTATTTATGTCCCACATTGAAATAACATTTAAATGTTTCATGTCAACTTCATATTAAAAATAGAATAATTTACAAATATGAGAAGTAACAAATTAATTGGTATTTTTTATTTTATTTACCTCTTCTCTATATATATCAAATTAATAAAAAATTATTTTATTCAAAGGAGCATTGAAATATTCTCTCTCTCTCTCTACTTGGAATACTGGAAAAATGTAGAATTATCTAGATTATTCTACTATTAGAGATTTGTTGTGATATGTTGTGATCAATTAGATTTGATCCTTAGTTGAATTATCCAGATTATTTTACTATTAGAGATTTGTTGTGATATGTTGTGATCAATTAGATTTGATCCTTAGTTCCCGAAGGAATCTGTTCAATTCCTCAACAAATTTCTAATCTTATTTATGTACGAATGATCTAGTGAATGATAAGAGTGTCTTGTGCACACACTCTTTAGGTTGAGCTAGGGGCATCTTTGAGTTGCTCATTTTCTTCCATATTTTTTTGTCTCCTATATTTTTAGTTGGTATCAAACCAACACCAGCAATGGAAAAGTCTAAGCTCACGTTTACAAAACTCTCTGGCGATGGAAACGTTTGATTGATCGAAGAGAAGTATGATGCATTCCTCTCACTAGCTTATCGCATCTCGAGTTTTTTTAGGGTACGACTCATGATTGGGTTGCTCAGAATCTATTTTTTTTATTTGGTTGGTGTAATGACATTGTACAAAATAGAAGGTGCATGCATTGCAGTGATGGGTAAACAAAGGATACTCAAGCAAGTCCAAAGAGAATTGAAGCAAAACACGAGGAAGAGTCAAAAGGCAGAACCACTATATTTTTTAGTTGAACATGAAGTGTTTCCAGCTGAAGCTGAAGGATCTGATGTTGATCAAAATGTAGATATGGATCAATGCAGTGAAGAATTTAATAAAATAGATGAAATTGTAAAAAGTTTAATGTTGAATCCACCTTCTTTCTCAAGTATAAATTATGAAATATGGGCATCTGAAATGAAAACAATACTATGGAAGGTAAATTTGTTGAATTATGTTGAAGAGGATTTTATTAATTCAAACCATGATATGAGTAAAGATTCATCAACATTACATCTTATAACATATGCATTAGATGAAAGCATCTTATTCAGTATATTATATGAAAATGGTGAGATTCAAAATGTAAAAGTATTGTTGGATATTTTAGAAATGAATTAGAGTTTGAATGAGGTTGAAGATGATGAAAGTATTGTTCTTGAAAATGATGATTGTGCTTTCAGTCTCATAATTGATTGTGAAATTGAAGATGGAAACATTGAAGCTGCAATGTGGATGATGAATGTGTACCCGTAGTTGACATTGAAACATATGACGATGAAGAAGCAACCATTGATGTAGAATATGAATTTTCTTATGAAGAAATCATCTCTAATGCATAGACATATCAAGTCAAATTTTGTGAGAATTACATAGCTCATGAAGAGTGGTTCAATTTGATGCATGAAAAGCATCTTATTGATGAGTTATTGTTTGGTCTCCTCCATACACAAATAAAATGCATGACAACATGATTGTAGCAACAAAATTGATTAAAGAGGTTGAAGACATGAAATAACCAACTATGTCAGCAGGGAAAGATGAAGAAGGGAAAGCTCTCTGAAAAAAGCAGGATGTCAAGAATCAGTTTGGTTCTTCTTATGAACTTTTATATAAATCTAACATTGATTTTAAGTATGTAGATATTGGAAACCAGGGAGAAGCAATAACACTTGAAGAAATTGCAAGCATTAAGGACAAGTATAAGTCCTAAGAACTTGCAACAATGTTGAATACAAAGAATATTAGCTTGCAATCAAGCTCAAGAAAGAGGATATCAAGAATTCAAGTGTTCCAGATTTGGCACAGAAAGTGTAAAAAAAAGGAGAATCTCCACCACTATATTATGGCAAGAAAGGTGAAGGTGAAACTGCACCAACAAATGAACAAGGATGGACCATTCGGCTAGAAGGAAGCTCAATTATCAAGTTGTTTTCATTTATCGTTGTATGCCTATCTGAAATTGAGACCAACATGCATGTTATTCATGTTATGCTTTGATCCATTTCTCCATTAAGGGGGGGAATTGGAATAATGGAGAAATGTAGAATTTTCCAGATTATTCTACTATTAGGGATTTGTTGTGATTGGTTAGATTGGATCCTATTCTTAAGGAATATGTTCAACTCCTCAATAGATTTCCAATCTTATTTATGTGTGAATAATTTGGTAAATGATTGGAGTGTCATCTGCTGACACTCTTTAGGTTGAGCTAGGCTCACATGAGAGTTGCTCATTTTCGTCCATAATTCTCTCTCTCTCTCTCTCTCTCTTCTCTCTGTATCTATATATATATATATATATATATATATATATATATTATATATATATATATATAGTATTGAAATATATTACTTCTTGATAGGATTAGGACACTTATGCAACTAAGAAAGAAAATTGTGCTGATTATGGATGACATGAATTAAAATCTTAGGGTTGGATGTTAGGTATGTGAGTAAAAAATCTTTTGATAATATAAATAAAAAAAAATACCCATTTATAAAATGCAAGTAACTTAATTAATTTAATTCCCCAAATGGGAGGGAGGAGGAGAGAAGAGGGTAGGAGACAATTGCCATCGCCCCACTCGACCAATAAGATGAATAAGATGAGGGACGTGACACCACATCCCAATAAGTGTAAAGGACATGTGGCGGAGTATTAAATATCCCTTGATCTAGAAGATGAAGGGGTGTGAGAGGTATTGTTCTGCCTGCACCAAGTGTGTGACGAGGAAGGTGGCCATAATGTTAAACATATTGACGTTAATATGTTTGTTTCGCTCTGAGGTTAAGTGCAAGAGAGAGCTAGGTTGGTTTATAGTGAGCCACAGTGATACCGACTATAGGGAGATGAATAGCTAGAAAGACTTTGGCAATGTGAATATTTTCTCCATCGCATGGGTGGCTCAACAATGGGAGGAATATTTAGATTCTCGGGAATGGGTTGTAATTTTGGCAACTATTAATTGAGGTTGGTGGAGTGAATTGAGGTTGGTGGAGTGAATGACGAAAATGTAATTTTCTATGGTTGCAATGGAGTTTTCCAAGTACTTAGGAATTAAATGGGGTATTAATCCTAGTTTTCAATTCCCAATTCTAGTTCATAAGGCATAACTCTTCTAGTCCTCCCTCAAATAATAGCTATTCTTATATATGGATTTGTCCTTTTTATTCCATCTATTTCATGTTATGTTTTGACGTTATTATGTGATCTTTTCGCCATTTCAATTAGATTATAGTGGTGGGAGGCCTTCGTAATTATGTTGTTCCTCCTCCGTTAGTTGATCAGTAGGAACACTCGAGGAGGCAAAGGAAATTTTGGCCTGGTGCTAGCTTAATGAAGAGTTTTGGGCCAGTGTATGAATACTTGAACAAATGTTGTGAAGTTTCTCTTGATTACTTATCTCCTAGCTATTCGTGTTGTTAAATTTATATTAATAATTTTATTCACTCTTGGTGATATTAACCATTGTCTTTGAAGTTCCTTAGCTGATAGGCTTACGTTCTCTCTCGAGGTTTACTAGAAATCAGCTAACACATAGACACTTGTGTCTTAACACAAGCTGGGTGGTAGCAGTGTATACTCTTGAAATTTGTTAGACTAAAATCAACTTAGATTGGATCGTGGAAGTACGAACTTGATAATATTTGGGGTTAAGATGTTGATAGGGAATGAGGTATTATTATTTTGTTGGTGGGTCAATGTCGAGATGGTATTGGTGCCATGCTGATGAAACACCACACCTATGATAGTGAAGCTTTTAATAGAGTGAGGTGGTCTTGGGTGGAAGTAGTTTCCTTTGAACAATGTTGTTTGTTATCTACAGCTTAGGTCCCACGTGGTTCCCACAATTCCTTCGCAAATATTAAAATTAATAAGAAGAGTTGTGTATTACGAGTGTGCCCATAGACGAAATGCACATTTTCATTATTAAAAATAATGTTTTGTAGCTAGATATAAGGAGTAGATCTTAGCTCATGTGTAGGAAAAAGTGGCTAGGTCGGAGGGGGAAGCATCTTCCCATAGAACATCACTCTCAAACACTGAATCTAGGGGAAAATGGGTATAATGGATTCCTAATACGGGACATAGACAAGGAATATTTAATCAATATATATAGAAAATAGAATTATAATGGAAACTAAAATTCTTATTGGGATGCATTTTGTTGGATCATCATGAATCCCGAGTGGACCTTCTTCAATGCCTGGATCATATGCATTGGATCGTGAGGGATTATTATAGTAGGTTAGAAAATATTGAGTGTATACTAAAAAGGATCGAACATCATCTCGACATTCCACTAGCAACAACCTCACCTCTTGCAAATCCAACAAATCTTATCCAACATGAATAGAGACGACGGCCTTAAATTAAGTAACACCTCGAAACCCTTATTAAACAAAATAAAAAAGCAATAAATACATACTAACAAATTTTCATAAAAAATAAAAATAAAAAAAATAAATACAACCTAAAAATAATAATAATAAATAAAGCTATTTCATTAATAAATAATCAATAATTAAATACAACCTATCACTCTTACTTTAATATTGTATACATTCTAGTAAAAAACATTTAGTACAAAACTAAGAACTTAAAATATATAACATAACATTAATATATATATCTATAGACATGAAAATTAATAAAAATAAATAAATAAATAAATAATAATAATAATAAGAAATAAATAAACCCATTAAATATATATATATATATATATAATATATATATATATATATATATATATATATATATATATAAATTAATAAAATAAAAAAATAAATATATTACACCTATATATTCATATTTAAAAAAAATAAAAAAAATAAATAAATAATCAAAATATGAAATAAATAAACATTATATATATTAAATTAATAAATAATCAAGCCGACAATTAAAAGAAACAATAAAAAAATTTCAATTAACTATTAATAAACTTCTCGCACTCTCTCTTCTCAAAATACAATCTCATTGCCCTAATGAAGTGATGATGGACTCACTAACATTGGTTTCTTTCACAGGTTTTTTCCAAAATAATTTTAACTTATCCTTGTTGCAAGCTCTGATTCATACCCCCTTACATGACCATGTTTATTGTTCTCGCTTATGTTTCTACTTTTGAAATTATGTTTTTTTGGGGCTAGCTAGGGCCATATCTAGATTTAGGCTTATAGTATGCAAGTTTTGTTAGTTTCATGTTGTCTCTCTAATCTTTTCGGTGAGTACGTTTTTGGGTTGAGTCTCCCGTGTGTTAGAAATAGGTGTCAATTTTTGTAACCCTTGATGTAATATATGATTTTTGAAGCTAAAAATTTACATTCCACAAAAAAAAGAACTTAATAAATTTAATCATAACTTTCCTCTTTCCAATATACATAGGAAAAACTTTAAATATAGCACTCTCTTTCCAACAAAGACATCGATATCTTGGTTAACGTAGATATTCAAATATTTTATTCAAGACCCACATTGAAACTTTTTTAAAAACTAAAACAATCACATATCTTCTTAAGAATTAAAATTAAAATTAAAAATATTTAATTTTTTTCAATTACATTATCACTTTATATAAAATTTTGATAAAATTATGTTACTTAATATAGATATCTAAATATTTTATTTTTTCTTGAATGTAAAATATTATTTTTTGTTATTAATACTTATTTTAAAAATCACATGTGAGGGTTATGTCAGTCATGAAAGAATTTACACACATAGGATGTAGTTCAATTGCACATGACTAAGTGTTATGTGTGAGGAGCTGCAATGTTCAAATCCCCTTTGATTCGCTTAAGCTCTCAAAAGGAGCATAAGATGGATATAGGATCATTTAATTGTTAATTTTTATATAAAATTTCTTTTACAAACATATTTAAATATTCAAAATTATTATAATTTTTTTTAATGAATTTAAAATATGAAATATATTTCCATATATAATTGTGTATAATTAAATCTAAATTTAAATACTCATAAATTAAAATTTGAAAATTTTGAAATTTTAAAATAAAATGAAATGTAAATTAAAATTAAAATTAAAATTATTGCAAAAGCCTTTGATGCCTAAAATATTTAAGTTTCTCTACCATAATGTTTTTTTTTTTTAAGTATATTTAACATTGACTTTTTATTTTGCAAACCATTTTATTAAGTGAATCTAAAAAAATCATATAACTACATTGCTCTATATTCATGTTATTTAACATAAATGAAAAAAGGTAAAAGCAAAAAATAACATAAATGAAAGAAAAGGTAAAAAGAAAAATATCAAATAAATTTGGTAAATTACTTAAAATTATGTAACATATTTAACTAATTTTTTATTGCAATGCTATTGGGAATTAAAAAATAATAAAACGGTAATTTATTTGTGTAATCTTAAAAGATTATGTGGTTGGAAAGTGGAGAGATGTTTTATATTTAAAGAATTAGACGACTTTAGATTTATTTTGGTTTTATATTTAACGAATATTAAGAAATATATAATTTTTTAGAATGTATTTTGTTTAATTATATAACATGAAATAATTATTATAAGATGTGGAATTGGAATTAGATGATTTAAAAAATAATATATAAGAAATTATTATTAATAAATATAAATATAAAATGGATTTAATTTATAATAAATAAGAATTTTGAAAAAAATAAGATATATATTTATTATTAAAGAAATTATTAAATATTAATAAATAAATAATTTATATAATCTAACAAAATGTAAATATAATAATAACGGTATTCAAGTAATTAAATATTTTATTAAAAAAATATTTAATTGTAAATTTACAATGTGGATTTAGAGTTTCTTAAACATTTGCATGAAAATGAAGTGAGGCTTCCATTTCTCGAATGCATAGGGGTTATCGCAGTAAGCTGTGGAATTGATTCCATCTCACACGCAACACTTTATTGAGAAAGATGGATTGGATATAAAACCTCCCCCGGGTTTTTTTAATTGTTAATTTTTAATATTAAAAAAATTTAATAAAATAAAAAATTCAAACTATATTTTAAATATTTAATTGGTCGTAATTTTTTACGTAATTTGTAAATGTGAAATAAATAATTTTCATATGTAATTGTGGTAAATAAGTGGTGAATTAAAAAATTTAATAATTGTATACTAAAATATTTAGATTTCTGCCAATAATTAATTTTTAATTAAAACTCTATGAATGTGTATATACAGATTTATATATTATATATATATATATATATTATATATTTTTTTTTTATATTATATTATATTTAATGTTATCTTTTTTTTTAATAAATCTAAAAAATCATCTAACTATAATGCTCTAAATTGCATCCTACCCTTATCAATCGAACCCTTGTCGAGTCCTTACACTAGGAAGTTTTATTGCAATGTTGGTGGGAATATAAAAAAATATGATACGGTAATTTATGTGTGTAGTCTTAAAGGATTATGGAGTTGGAAAGCGCAGTGAGATGTTTTATATTCAGACAAGGTTAGATTTATTTTAGTTTTAGATTTATTTAACATTAAGGAATATATATTATTTTAAATATATTTGGATTAACTATATAATATAAAAATGTAAATAAATATCAATCTAAATAGATTTATTTCTAAATAATATGAATTTTTGAAAAATAATACACATATATATTTACCTATACTAGTTATATTATTAGAAATTAAAAAGTTTAAGAATAAATTAAAAATAATTAGTAAAAATTAAATAAATTAATTAGTTTACATAATTTAACAAAAACGTAATCCATACATAACAGCGTGTTATTCAAGTAGTAAATATTTTGTTAAAAACATTGAAATAGTAAACTTTATAGCTTGGATTTAGAGTTTCCCATAATTTGCCTGGAAAATGAAGTTGCAGGCTTCGTTTCCCAAGCGCATATTTTCTCGTGGGAAAGAACATTGATATTTAAAATAAAACATGTTGTAATAGCTTATCCGCTGAAGTGAATCATTAAAATCTGATGGAAAATGACATATGGAGTATTCTAAATAAGGACTAAAAAGAATGTTTGTCTCGTTTATCACATTAACTCGACTTAGTTTATGTATGTGATAGGTTTTACAAATACAATGAAGAATGTAACAAACTTGACTCCTTAGATGCTCTCAAGAACATGGTTCACAAAAGTTTTCATTTCTATACTCGCTTAGTAATATATCTTGAGCTTCCGTTAATCTTCTTGGTAATAGTTTTGCAATAACATGGATCAACATTGTCCCTTTCGCTACCATCTTGTTTGGCCACATTCATTAATTCATACCTTGCATGTTTCCAATGCCTGAGTAGACTTATTGGCTTATGTACTCGCGCTTAAGCCTCATCACTTAGGCTCCAATTTATTTATTTGGAGTATCACCTTAATTCTATCACATTCACCCCCGGATGTAGGTGATTCACCGAGGACATAGGCGGATGGGACAGGGGTGGAGTAGTGTCGATCGCCACCTACCACCTCCACACCACATGGCCAGAGATACGATGGATTCATTACAGCTGAAGGGGCCATCACATGGCCTTGCGCAACGGGAAGCAGGTATGTATAGGCACGCAGAGGAAAGGACCATCGCCTCCACATGCTTCGGGGCTAGTCGGCCTTCGGCGGCATTGAATGCAGCAGTTATGGCAGAGGAAAGCCAAGACGCGGCGGATTATGTTAAATTCCGGGACAGATATGGAATTGACACGAGGCTCCATAAGCATCGCTGGTCGGGAGGAGGAGGGTTATGGGAGATGTTCGAGCTCCGCTGTGTTGCTGAGACGCGCCCGCTTAAGCGCTGTACTGTTCACTTCTGTGCGCTCACTCTATTCCCCTCTCCGACATGGTGAGGCAGCGGCTTATCAGTAGAAGGGGAGGCTCGAGAGGGGGTAGCTCTCGTCAGCAGGCCAGGAGGTGAAGCTCCTCAACCTCTCCCTCCTCCTCAGCTGACAATCCTGACTACCCTAATACGAGGAGTGGGCAGGGTCGTGTGGGTCTTCGCTCTGCTCATTTCCCCCTGCCAAGATATCCCTCCCCCACACCACGCTCTTCAACTTCCAGAGCACGCTTAATGAGCTTGTCATTACGGCCACCATTTCCATCTTATTCACCAAGAAGGTGGCTCAGAACAACCAGGGGCTCTGCTCTGGAAGTGCCACATTTCGGGCGGAGCCCAGTCAACAAGGCGCCCATCAGAATATGAGCACTGCCACGGAAACTGAGCACGAAGGGTAGCCCAGGCGGAAAGGGAAGGAGGCAATGCAGAATAGAAGTGAGGATTCAAAGCCTCAGCAGGCCTCGCCAGGCAAGGATATGAATACGCAGAACGAGGAGGACACGCGGTGGGAGGAAGGTGATGGTGAGCCAAATCCGATGGACAACTGTGAAAACTGGGGCTGCCCGATAGTGGAGGAACCGGCCACGAAGCTCATTGTTCCCAATGCCAGGTGGAAGTTTTTTTAGGATTAGGTTCCACTTCTATTTCTGTCCATGTAGGCACATCCAATTGGATGAAAGGCTGGTTTTTACTGTCTTGTTCGCTCTGTTTAGAAAGCTGAGGATAATGTGCATTGATATCCTTTTTCTTTTTGTATTTTTGACTCCTTCAGACTGGTTTCCCCTCTGTTGGGGCAGTGTCAGAACTACTGCCTCGGCAAGCTGAGAATGGCTGTCCTCTCTTACAGCCAGTACCTTCTCTGTAAATAGCTTTTTTCCTTATTAATAGATTAATCATGCTTAGCAAAAAAAAAAATTCTATCACATTCACAAATCATACCTTACATCTTTCTAATGCCTAAGTAGACTTATTGGCTTATGTACTCGTGCTTAAGCGTCATCACTTTAGGCTCCAATTTATTTATTTGGAGTATTACCTTAATTCTATCACATTCAAAAAAATATATGGTTGATTATATCTGTGTATTAAGAATATTATGATAAAGAAGTGTATGGGAAATAAAATAAACTTAAATGTGAATCTGTTAGACTAGCGAGTGGAGTCTTGTATGGAAATTTTGTTATTATTGCAAAGAGAGAAATTGACAAGTGGATATATGAGTTATACTAAAATCCACTTTCACATTACAATTAATTGATGACAATATGACTTGATAACTAGGACCATATGTTAGTTATCTGGTGCATATTCACATATCTCTATTCACTACTACACTCACTACTATATTAGTTCAACCATGTAGAATATATTCCATTGAATTGTATTCTCTCATAATTTTCCTTTTTTTTTGCATGAGTTGAAGTCATTTATTCTTTAATCTCTCATTTTTCTTTCTTCTTTTCTACATGTAGGTTGTCTTCATTGTTTTCTAGTTAGATCTAATCTATGCAAGTTTAGATACAATCTCACATAGTATCAAATCCCATGAGAGGTAAGAAGAAGAAACATGAACAATCTATTTGTAGGTGCTGAATATTGGAGCTATCAGAAATAATGGAGTTATGTTGAAGAATGTAACTAGGTTCAGTCTTCATAATTGTACTTAAGTCAAAATGAAATATATTTGTGAAAAGAAAGCAAAATAATTTTTTTTATTAATTTAATTGACTTGTTAAAGCATGGGTTTCATGCTTGGGTCAATTGTCATAGGTAAAACCTCCATTGTCCTCTTTAGGATTTATAAGTAAAAATTCAAAAGTCTATCTTGTTATGTTAAACTCTTCCTCCATCAAGTCCCTTTCTTATCGGCCTCCAAAATTAATAGTCAACAAGTTGGCTTCACAAAATAAACTTACGTCATTTTATTTCAGTAAGGGACAACTATAAATAGGAGGGTATGCTTCGCTCCAAATAATAGAGACACAGTTTGCATAAATTCCAGAGATAAAGGTTTAGTATAATTTCAGAGAGGAATTTCAATGGATCATAGTAAAGTAGAATTCAGTTGAAACATCATTTAGGTTTGAAGCACGAATATCTTATTGGGCTACACGAGAACTGAAACTTGGGTTACTGTCACAGGATCGAAAGTATGTGCTTCCACCACATAAAGTGAAGAATCGAGTTACATCTATACTCCCTCTATTGAATCGAAGGACTGAAATATATCTCTGTTAATAAAAGAGGATTGAATTAATGATGTCACTATATAAGTAAAGAAGTCAAGGTATGATGCTACTATAGAAAGTGTAAAACTGAGTTATGATGCTACTACAGATGTCGTATAGAAGCTGAGTTAGGATGCTACAACAGAACTAGTGTGTAACACAAATAAAGGGTGATAGAAGTATAATATCACATGACCAAAATGAAAGGAAGTAGTCTAAGAATGCCACAGGAATCAAGTATGACAAAGTTGCCACAGAATTGAAACACGAGAAGACTTTGAATTCAGAATTAAGGAATAAACAAGGATGACTTGATGGAGGGAGTGTCTACTCTTGGTTCTAAGGGTATTGGTCAGCTGAACTTTGTTTTGAAACTACTGAAGGAAGAATTATTGACTCATTTTCCCCTTATGTAGGGGTTTTTCCCTCACTGCGTGCTTATATCTTATGTCTTCTTCTATGTATTGATTGGAATTAGTCTTGATGAGAAGGATAAGATAAATTAAAAAAATAAAATTAATAATGAAAAATCACAAGATAATGCCATAATATGATAAATCAATTAACTTGCTGCCTCCTTGGATTTCTCAACATGATATCATAGCTATGGTGGAAGAAGGTTGAATGTGACCTTATTGGCAAGTAGGAAATCTAGTTACTCCCTCACATATACATTGAAGGTAGCTAAAGGAAAACAATAACTCTTGAAGTTTGATCTCCCGATTCAAGAAGACACAGAAAAAGGTCTGAAGAAAGTACAAGAATATAATTATTACTACAAGGTTCAACCACCTCAAACCAATGGAGATATGATCACTGTAATAAAGGATAAAAATCTAAGAACATATCGAAGAAAGAAATAAGTCATTAAATATCAAGAAAGAAATTTGAATCAGTGTGAGATGAAAACATTTGGAATCTATAACAAATTCTCCATAGAAGGATACAAAGATCATGATGAAAGTAGTAACTAATTTGTTCCTCCTCAAGAATTCATGAAGTCCTCTTATCAAAATACAAGTAATTACTAACATTAATCCTTATGATTAACTAACAATATATCTTTATAGGGTAACAAGCTTAAAGGGCGATCAAAGGAATAAGGTATGTATGGCATAACTATTATGTTTAGAAATTGCAAATTTATCTTTAACAACAATGGCATATATACTTTTGTTCCTAATCCATAATATCTAGGATATATGAAAATGGAAAATAAAATTTGTATATGATTTAGATTTTGACTGAATAAGCATTAGTATTCAACATCTCCTAAAGTTAACGTAAATCCTAGATGGTCATCATACTACTATGCTTGCATATTTCAATTGTGCTTGTTAATAAATGTTGGAGGTATAAATCAAGTTGGTTCTTTGGACTCACAAAAGAAAAAAATATGAAAACATTCAAGAAAATCACCTCAATAAAGGAAACCTTACAAGGTTTGCAAAACAAACATCTCAAGGTACGTCTTAAACTATATGATTTATAATATTCTCTTCAAGGTATGTTCATTATATTTTTAAAGTTACTAACATCGTTATGTCTAGGACCTCTAAATCATAAAGATTCTTGATAAGTGTGATTAATCATTAGATAATTCCACCTCTCTATACATCTAATCATTCTTGTGGAACCCTAGAAAGGTGCTCTTTAAATCCATAACCTAAGGTTATGTCTATGCTAATGTAAACCCTAATGTGCTTAGTGTTGCTAATGAAGTCTAGAATAATACTATTTTGATGTTGTTTGGTGTTTTGGTATGGTTATGAAAACCCTAACTTGTTAGGGTTGAATGACAATGATTGAAATATCAAACCTTTGAAGTTTTGATAATTTAGTGTTTTCTATGTTTTGTATTGAAATCCTAAATCATTAGGGGTTGGAAAGAATACCTTTATAATGTCATAGAAATGAAATCCTTGGTGTATGTGCTTTTCCTTATTAAACACTTTTCGGATCAATTTTGTTATATGTCTAACTCTTATTGATATTTGTGTAGTTGGGTTTGACTAACAGATGTTATGATATGCTTGTGCATGTTGATGGAATCCTAGATATATGAGTTGACCTAATTGTTGATGGTCATGAGTCCTAGGGTTTGGAACTAACTTGTGGTTGAAGTTTGATTCTGTAGGATGTTAGTATTTTTGAATGCTAGTGTTTTGTAACTAAACCCT
Organism: Pinus taeda; assembly: GCA_000404065.3. Lineage (NCBI taxonomy): Eukaryota > Viridiplantae > Streptophyta > Pinopsida > Pinales > Pinaceae > Pinus > Pinus taeda. The sequence continues at coordinate 23,169 of APFE030258326.1, forward strand.
AGTAGAAGTCCAAATCTATTATATATGATGACAATGTGATAATTTGAGATTTGTAAAATTGTTGAAATCTGAGTTTTAGTTATGATTGAAGTTTGATTGTTTGAGAAAATTAGGGTTTGTAACAGACCCTACTCGAAGCTAGTCATGTTGTTATTTTGAGCTGAGCTATGATTGGTTTTGATTGGAAAATCTCATCTATGAATGTTAGGGTTTGTATAAAATCCTAATAGGGAGTCTAACATATGAATTCTGAAATTTGTTAGATACATTGTAGATCTATATTTATTTGAGGGTTTGCAATATGATGTAGTAGGGTATGTAATACCTCTAAAATAAACATTGAAACCCTATATGTAATGAAAGTTGTTGCGAAATGATCAAAGTCTATGGTTTATGACAAAATCCCTAGCAATAATTTGAAGTGTATATGTCTCTTGTATGTAACTACGTTTGAGTATTTTTATGTCTCAAGTTGGATGCTTCCATGATTTTGATATGGTTAACTTCATGATTCTATAGATTTTGTTGTACTTGTGATCTAAGTTATGCAGGTACACAATCTTCAAGAAGGTGAAGATACTCATAAAGTAAAGTTGATGTGATAAGCATGATGTAAGTAATGATGATCATGATAACTTTGATGAGAAGGATGGAAGCCATGAAAGATTCTTTGATGTCAATAAGTTGAGCCACCTAATTTTAGAGGGAGTGATGGATATGGTTCTCTACTTCATGTGTCATGCACTAGAATAAGACTAAGAGTTGTAAGTTTTGGTGAAGGCCATGAGAAATAAAAGAAATTGGAGAATGTATCTTAAAGGGTTGTTAAGATAAGAAGGGCCAAATCTATTTGTAGAATATGTTGTTTCATGAAAAGTAGGAGAGGAAGTTCTATGGTTGAGAAATATTCTATCACGATTCATTTGGAAAGCTTTAAGTCCTACTGTGAATAGTTGAGAAGAAACATCAATTTGTTTGGAAGACCCCAGAGGTTTGTGTCTATTTATGTAGATTTGAAAGTTTGTTACTGATTGGGGTTGTGTTTGTATAGGTAAATCTCTCGAAGGTGTTATAACATGTTTTACATGCTTAGGGTTATTGATAAGCTTGATCGGGAGAGATATGTTTCTGATTTGTTTGATTGGAAAATAATTTGTTATTGATTGGAATAATTGGGAAGTTGAGGCTTTATGCATGAGACATTGGTTGGGAGGACATCTGACAGACACTTTTTGTTGCTGCCTAGTTCTTGAAGTAGGGAGGGTGGTGTTGGTCATGGATCTTTGACCTCGAATACACACCTAGATCCTTGGGTTCATGGTTAGTAAGTAAGCCCGATGGTACCTAGAGAGGCTGAAAGCTTTAGTCCTTCTGATGCGCACCTAAATATATTACCCTAGTTAGGAATCTAGTCCATGGTATTGCATTGCCTTAAATGTTGAAGGACCTTGGACATATTGCCTTGTTCAAGAATCTATTCCATGGCATTGCGGTGCCTAAATTGTTCATGGTTCATGTGTTCTGAGATATTCCTTGTAATTTTCATTATGAACACCTCCTAAGTTAAGAGGGGGAGTTGAAGAATGTAACTAGGTTCGGTCTTCATAATTGTACTTAAGTTAAAATGAAATATATTTTTCAAAATAAACCAAAAGAAATTTTATTATTAATTTAATTGACTTGTTAAAGCATGGGTTTCATGCTTGGGTCAGTCATAATAGTTCAAGCCTCCATCGCAGGCTTTAGGATTTATAAGTGAAAGTCAAAGTCTATCTTGTTATTTCAAACTCTTCCTCCATCAAGTGTCCTTGTTGTCGGCCTCCAAAATTAACAACCAACATGTCGACTTTACAAAATAAACTCATGTCAGCTTATTTTAGTAAGGAACAAATATAAATAGGAGGGTATACTTCTCTCCACAGAATAGAGACACAGTTCACATAAATTTCAGAGATAAAAGTTCATTATAATTTTAGAGAAGAATTTCGGTGGATCACAATGAAGTATAATTTGGTTGAGACATCATTTTAGGTTGAGGCATGAATATCGTATTGGGCTACACCAAAACTAAAGCTAGGGCTACTATCACAGGATTGAAAGTATGTGTTTCCACCACAGAAAATGAAGAACCGAGTTACATCTATACTGCCTCTATTAAATCGAAGGACTAAAATATATCTCTACTAATAAATGAAGAATGGATTAATGATGTCACTATAGAACTAAAGAAGGCGAATTATGATGCTACTAGAAAAAGTGTAAAGAAAAGTTATGATGCTACTACAAAGGTGATATCATAGTCATACAAAGGTGATATCATAGTCAAGTTATGATGCAACTGCAAAACTGGAGTGTGAGAAAAATGAACGGTGATAAAAGTATAACTTCACAGGATCGAAACGAAAGGAAGTTGTCTCAGGATGCCACAAGAATCAAGTATGAGAAGGATGCCACAAAATTGAAGCACGAGAATACTATGAATTCAGAACTGAAGAATAAACAAGGATGACTTGATGGAGGGAGTCTCTAGTGTAGGTTCTAAGGGTTTTGGTAATCTCAAATTTGTTTCAAAACTAGTCAAGGAAGAATTATTGACTAGGTTTTCCCCCATGTAGGGGTTTTTCCCTGGTTTTCTGCCTACATGGCGTGTCCTCTGCTATCTATTGATTGGAATTAGTCTTAGTGATAAGGATAAGATAGATTAAAAGAATAAAATTAATAATGAAACATCCCAATATAATGTCATAATACAAGAAATCAATTAACTTGCCACCTCCTTAGATTTCTCAATAAGTTCCCCCCTTACGTAATTTTCATGTTGTATAACTATTTTGAATGAAAGTTGGAGATTCTACTTTTGCTTAGAATTAGATGCATGTATTATATATTCATGGAAAATAATAGTGTACCTAATTTTCTAGTTGAAAAATATAAATATTTCGACCATATGGATGAGTCCCGAAGTCTCCTATGCATATTAATTTCTCTATACTTATTATTTCATGTCAAAGTATGCACCAATCCAAATTATGTTTATACCAATTTGGACACACTCTTTGGGAAGAAGGATGAGATGTTGAGTCACATCCTTGTAAATGAGCTCAACCCATTAAATCCAAGTAGTTTTGAAAACATTCAACATTTCTTCGCAAGGTTCAAAACCTAGTTACTCTATTTAAAAGAATGCATAATTGACAAATCCAAGAAAGAAAACCAATTAATTATTTACACCTTCTCAAAATTAGGTCAATAGCAAGCTATATGTGTGTCCACTTTTCACATAATCATGCTTGCAATAAAAGAAACTTGGAAAATGCTCACCTATTATGCTTTTATTGAGTCTCTTACACTTGAGCAAGATAAGCTCGTAAATATGTGCACATTGGAAAGTAACAAGGCCCATGCACTTACTATGGATTAAAGACGTAAGGAAAAATTGAAATCTAATCAATAAAGGAAAAGGAAAGGAAAAAGAACTAGGTCAAGAAAGGGAGGCAATCCCAAATTTCTAGATGAATATACTAACTCGATGGAAAGGAAGGGTAGGAAGGGGAAATCAAAATTCATCTATTACAACTATGGTTACCATCTGAATCATCATACATGAAGAAAAACATTTATTTCATCGTGCAAAGTCTTCAACAAAAAAATATAATGACCTTATTCGAAAGAATGCCAGTAAGAAGAAGGTAGAAAGAACAACCAATATAAGAGGGAACACATGTGCATTAATTTCTATGTATTCTTCTCATGATGGATGTATCATAGATTCTAGAGCTTCACATCAGATTGCATCCATGGAATATGCCCTCTCATCTTTACAATTATATGTTGGTCATCCTATTCTCATGGAAGATGATTTTGCATTAGAGAAACTAAAAAAGCAATGGTAGATGTTGGAGATTGAAGTTTTGAAAATATATTACATCTTCTTAATCTTTTAATAAGTATTCTCTTCATGTATCAATTGACACATAATGAAAATAGAAGGATATTTTGATTCACCCTAAATTTAGTGAGCAAATATGACATCGAGGATAGCTCAAAAATTGCAGTTGTTGAGGTAAATCATCAATCTCATTTATATACTTTTTTCTAAGTTCGTTTCTCAATCAGTTTCCACTTTCCTACTAACACATGTAAATGATGGAAGTATAATTTGGCATTAAAGTTTTTCACACTTAAATTTGATATACATGCAACAACTTAGTAAACAAAGGATTGTGAAAGGCCTACCTACCACATTATCTTTTGACGTAGTTTCTGAAAGGATGTGCTCTTGGAAAGAATCCACAAGAAAAACTTGGGAAGGAGCATGCATGGAGGGAATCCTCTCCCTTGGAGATTTTTCATAGTGATTTGATGGAGCGATTTCTAGATCCTTCCATAATAAAATAAATTTATGTACTCAAATTCATAGGCGATTACACAATATACACATCAATGCACTTTCTCAAGCTCAAATCCAAAGTGTTTGAGCACTTGAATATTTTCAATGAACGTGTAGAGAAGTAATATGAAATATGATCAAGATACTCAATATAGATAATGGCGGTGAATATGTCAACAAGGATTTCCACCAATTTTCTAATGAAATAAGAATACAATTGTAGCACATATTTCCTTACACTCTGAAACAAAATGGAATAGTTGAGAGGAATAATATATCCTTAAAAGAGACAATATGTTGCATGGAATGTCCCTTCCTTCCAAATTATGGGCTGACAAAATCATCTATGCTTTGTACACACAAAATATATCTCCTCACAAATGTATTATAAAAACACCTTTTGAATCATGGAGTGGCATGCAATAAAAAGTCATACATTTTTGGGTCTTGTGGGTGGGCCTAAATTCCTACAAAAAAGAGGAGGCTTTGGAGCCTCAAAGAAAATAATGCATGTATGTAATATATCTAGATGGTATAGAGGGATGTAGAAATTTTTAATAATATGACACTTATTCACAGATATTATCTTGATTATACACTATTTGCGAAATCATGCATAATACATAACCTCCTCTCCGTTGATCATCAATTTTGCGGAATTAAGAAATAATTGCATGCACACATTGAAGCATCAATCGCACATATCAACATAGTATATCACGGGGAAAGCATGCAGCTAAAAACCCCCAACTATCTGTATATTATATTGATTTAGAACATGTAACAATACATAGTACAATACTCCTCGCAAGTACTCAGTACTATCTCCACCTGTTACACACAAATTAGCTCAAATCTGAATCAAGTCACTAGCTCAAATCTCCTCCACTGTTTGCCTGCCTCCACTCCGCACTCCTGCATGAGAATACTGATGAATGAATGATCCAAATTCGTATTTCCATTGGATATACCACACAATCTTCATTGGAAATACTCAATCCACTGATTGTGCAAATCACATGCACAACTATAGTCACAACTGACAGCTGTCTTGCCCTTTCACTCACCTCTAACACTTGTCTTCACTGAACTGTCCATGCACTGAGTTAACTGATGTATTCTTTAGTTGATTTATGAGTTAATAATTAGTGAATTAATTAATAATTAATTCACATGACTCATCACTAGTGTATTTTTCAGTTCGACTAAATACAACTAGTTCAACTAAGTCAAACTGAACACAACTCCATCAACTCCTCAATCAACTCCACCAAACTCAATCACTTGAGTTCTAACTGAAGTCCATCATGCAATAGCTCAGCTAACCCATAGGAAAAGCATATTTCTTTCTGGCAGTTGCATGTACCACATCTGTAGCTCGAACTGAAATGCTGCAAGAGGATAAGATAATGTTTATAGTCCAAATATTGTTAAGAGCTAATAATATTCGACTGTTCTATTTTTTGACTGGCAGTCAAAAAATAGACTCCGCCCATATGTCTAAAAATAGAGGTCCATCTATTTTTACCAACATGACTAATCATCCATAAATAGTATCCTGCAACTCATAGACCATGATCCATATGTCTAAAAATAGACATAGTCTAAAAATAGACTTTGCGCCAAAAATAGCCTATGGGCCCACTTAGTGAAGGCGACTTCTTTTCACTAAGCTCCATCATGTTGTTGCATTTTCAGCATGAAACTTGTAACCAATGTTACTAGACTTAGAATAGGCAATAAATCAACAAGGCAAAAGGGCTAAGAGTTTTAATCAAATTGGGGAAAAAATGGAAAAAAATCGGGCAAAAATCAGTGAATTCAATCAATAAAAATATACACATATATTGAATTAAAAAAAACATTTTTCATTGATATTCAGTAAAGCCATGTCCAAACAATTCATAATATCGATAAATGTCCAAAATATCATGAATGAATAAGCATCTCATATATGTTATGAGTCCAAACATGATCCAAAGTACTGAGTCATGACTCCTAACTAGTGACTACATAGAACTAGAAGCAACTGCCTCTAAAAGTTTACAAACAATTGCATACTAATTAGAAAAATTCAATAACTAAGAGTCTAAGACTCTTAAGAGTGAGAACTATAAGTGATTCCTCCCACTCCTCCGCTTGCTTGACTTTCAAAGTTCTTCAAGTCATGTAGGCTTAAACGAGGAGCCTCCTCTAATTGGACCCAATCTGCTGCATTTGTAGTTTGCAAATCTATCTCTTGAAGGTCTATTGGTGAATGATCCAAACCTATCATTATCATGAGACATTGAAATATGAATTTAAGTTTGACTTTGAACTTTAAAGTTTAAACTTTAAATTCCAAATTAGAATATGAAACCTTCAAATTCAAGCTCTCACCTAATATTTTCTTGTTGCAAAGTTGTAGATTGTAATGGAAAAATACAAGGTCATTTAAGCACTTTTGTGTCAATCGGTTGCACTTCTTAGAATGTATTTTCTCAAACATGCTCCAGTTCACTAACAGCCTAAATCACTGCATGCTTGGTTTATGATTCGAATGGAAAATCTCTTCAAATTCAGTGTATCACTACAAAATTTTTTCCACCAAAGACCTAGCAAGTGGCAAGGGTTCGTGAGTAGACGTACTAAATACTAAATAGTAAAATCTTAGAAGACAACAAAATTTAATAAAACATTTAACATACAAAATAAAGTTTAAACAAATTTAATGAACTGATAAATCCTTCAAGCCTCAAAGGGTACCTAGCAACACCTTAGACCTTTCTCGTATAACACTAGTATAGGAAAATAATTTAGGTGGTGCTCTATAATCCTATAGTTGGGAAAAGACACAACTTTGAAATTCTGGATCAGGGAAGCACCTTTCCATGCATGTCATAAGTCCTCTGTGAACCTCCCCATCCTCACTAAATTTTTTCTTATCATAAAAATACTATGGGTTTAAGAAGTACTTAGAGGCATGTAAGGGGAAATGCAATCTCCTATCCCAATTTGCATCAATAATGTCCCAAAGGGGCATATTCTTTGCCTCCTCATCCCCATATCTTCTTTTGATGGCCTCCTTTACGAGATCCATTGCCTCATAAATGTAACCCATAGCAGGTTTGTCACCATCAACCATCCTGAAAGTTCAAGCTTTCAAATTTAAATTAATATGAAACATTGAAAATAAAAAGAAGCTTGAAATGAAATTTAAAACATGAGAAAGTTAAAAGACTTGAAGTACCTAAGAACTCTAACAAGGGACTCCACCACAACAATAATCTCTTTGGCATCTTTCTAGAAAACGTCATTAAACACAAGTGCAACAACTTCAAAGCCTTCAAGGGTCTTGGAATGTTTAGATTCCATCCACTCAGGTCCCAAGAGCATCCTCTTCAGATTTATCTTTTGCTCAACCATAAATTGCAAAGATATGAAATTTGTTGCAAATCTAGTCACTGTAGGTCGAACAATTTCTTTACCTTCAATGTATTTTCTCATGGTGTTTAGGAAAATAATGTGGTTGTATAGGTATTTGGTTATGGATTTTTCCTTCTCCACAACCTCATGTATCCAATGAAGCTTACCAATGTCCTCAAGCGTTAAATCTATACAATGGGAAACAAAATAGGTCCAAAAAATAGTGGGGTGCCTAATCTCAAAAAGTCTACCAGCAACCATATAATTAGCTGCATTGTCAGTGACAATTTTCACAACATGTTCTTCTCCCACTTCTTGAATGACTTCCTCCATCATTTTACAAATAAGTTGTGCAGTCTTAACCTTGTCTGAGGCATCCACTGATTTGAGAAACATTGTACCTACTGGACAAGATACAAGGAGATTTATTAAAGTTCTATTCCTCTGATCTGTCCATCCATCACTCATGATTGTGCACCCTGTTTCTACTCATGATGAAAAAAACTCAGATAGCACAAGCATGGCATCTTCAACACTTTATAATAGAAAATTTGTCCTAATGCTCTCTAATGAAGGAGCTTCGAACCTTGGACCTGCAACAACAACTGCATCAATCATAGCTTGCCATTAAGGACTTATGGCACAGTGGAAAGCTATGTCAAAATAGTACCAAAAGTTAGCAATGGCCTTCCTTGTATTACTATGGATATTCTTTTTCCAACCAGTGGTATCCAAGGTAGGTTGGGAACCGGGTTTTTTGCGGGGAGAAAAAAAGGTGTTTATTTTTCCACCTCCAAGGTTGAATGTAGGAGGATTCATTTGGCCTTGAGTTTTACTTGGACTTGGAGGCATGTGCGGGAAACTTGGGAACTGGATTCAACATAGGGAGATGATAATGGGGTAGTGGAAGAAAATTTGTCAACTCCAGGAGTTCCTATTTATTTTTTTTCTTTTCTTTCTTTGCATTATGATGACTCAACATATCAATGGCCAAGTTCTCTTGGTGTTTGACATTTCGTCAATTTTTTTGCAGAGACATATATCATGGTTGTGTATTTGTGAAAGGTGGTACTTGAATCTATAAATGCCTCCACTACATTTCGCTTTGAAAAATTTATAAAGGAGCTTAGGGTCTCCAAGAATCTTGTCACAATAAGCCCAAGCAAAGTCCTTCTCCCTCAGCATTGTTTTTGTTTTGGACTTGTGTTTAAATTGCGGTTTCTGTTTAGATTTGGAGTTGTTCCTTCTATTTAATTTGGCTCCTGTAAAATACAAAAAAAAATTAAAATTAAAAAATCCATATATAACTTCACAAAAAAGAGGGTTGGTTTTAAAGGATATGAGGTTTTGTTAAGGATCGAAGAGGAGTCTATCCAGCAACACAAGCACATTTTGACCTAATATATCATTATGACCTTGAAACACAATTAGGTATATATGAGGAACTTCTACCTAAAGGAAATATTATCAAAATATATTGCATTGTAATCTTGAATTTTCAAGTTCGTTTAACATAAGACAACTGAACCAATACATCAATAATAGATTCTGGAAGAACAAAAATACCCAAAGTTGTGAATGCATGGTTAAAGCCTTTGAAGTCAGCAAGACATCAACCAAGGAAGGAATGCTTGATGACTTGGTCGATGGTTGGAATGAAACCATTTCATATTGCATTTTCAAAATCTATTTAAACCCCATTTATAGGGTTGAAAAGTCATAACCAAAGGAAGACGCCGAACATTCGATTGCTAAATAGTGAAACTTGAAACTTGCCATTGAAAATGACATTGAACTTCAATATAGTAATCTACCTATTATTTAATCCAAGTGCCAATGTACCTCGATTGTTGAATAGTGAACCGGCTAAGCCTAAAGGCAACACACGCTGAAGGTGACGCGCGACTGCCCGAGGGTTGATATGGAGTATGGATAGAGCACACATTGGCGATAGTTCGATATGGAGTTTGGACTTAGGCTCACCTTAGTGGTTCCTCAATATTGAGTCTGTACTGTGTAATAGTGAGTAGTGATTGATTACTGAAGGTCTTGACATTTGAGTTTTGGGCCTGAGAAATGAGAAATAAATTTTTGAACGACTGACATTTAGTTTTTAGCAATGCGGCATACCTAAACTTGAAAAAATTGCATTGACCATGAGTTAAACTTGGTCAACGTGACTTTGACTTGCAAATATTTAGATCGGATCGTTTAGAGAGCGAGCAGATTCTGATTCGTGATTAATCGCGATTGATCAGCGAGTCCTGTTTCACTTCTTGTAACTGAAATCTGAACTGAAAATAGGAGATATTACAATTGAAACTAATTGTGAATTTTCTAGACTGAAATTGGCCCATTGGCATCGTTTCTATTTATGGTTGGGCGCATCAAAGGAAGAGATTCATTTTAAATCAGGTTCATGAAGAAAATATTTTATGGAAGATGTTTCTTTTATGTCGAGGAAGACATAGTAATATTTTTTATTAAATTTGAATAACAATAGTATCTACTCTGTATCTCTTGTATCTCATTATTTTTATCTCCTGTAGCTCATACAGAAAGTGGGGTAATAGTGGACATGTAGCATCAAGCTCCACTCCTTTTAATCCAAAGTTCTGAATGCAAACCTTTGTGTCACTTGCGCCATAAAGCCTTCGTTGTAGAGTGTGGAGTTAACACCTACCTCTGCATGACAAAAGCTACACATACCTTTTGACTTGGTTTTTCCACCTTTTGTCCATTCTTTGTTTGGAGTATGGGGCAATAAGCTCCACATAAATTTTTTTCCATACCTCTATGTAAGTGTAACTTTGCACATTTTCTTTGCTTCGACCAATATCAAAAGCATTTGTGAGCTTCTTTCAAGGCATGAATACATGCTTCAATCATGGAAATTAGCAAAGTTTCTAAAGAAAAAAATAACCATGGAGTTATCCTTTTCCATTTCAAATATGTTAGGATTCTATTGAGAGTTTTTTAGAGATAATTATTAAGTGGTCCTCTACTTTTCCCTTTTCCTTAATATAAACTACATCTCTTATTACATTTATAATCAAGATATTTACGTCAAATACTCAATTAAAGGGCCAAGGACCTCTCATAAATGCTTCCTTGTCTAGTAGAAGAATAAATGGTCAAAATGTTAGCTTGGCTCTGATTTCTTTGGAATTAATAATTGCTTTGAAAAATGACTACTCTTGTTTGAATCTAGAACTATGTTTAAGCTTTGAAAATGGATTTTCCTCCAAATTGATCTTGGAAAGGTCCTTATTAAAGGCTTCTCTATATCTCCTCCACTAGAATGAATGGCTTGTATGTTGAAAAGTATAGCAGAGCTCCCTTTTGAAAGGCCTGATCATCCCATTTTCACCAAGAGATCCTCCTTTTCCCCAAATTGGACCCAAAACAACATTGAGTACTTAATTATGATCCAACCTGAAAAATTTTGATTGACACTACAACTCAAGAGCTATTAAATTTAAAGTGTGCTAATATGATTCATAATTCTTTCATTGGAATAAGTATATTGTTTTTGAATTTGCCATTTGTGCTTGTAGTATGTGGTATTGATCTTGTTTCAACTGAAAGGGTTTTATTCTTGGACTATGACAATGTTAGTAAGATTTAGCCCTTTTGTAGTATTTGTACCCCATAATAATTTTTGTAATATGTATGTCCTATGTGGAAATAAATAAGCATTTAGTTATTACCTCCTACACTAAAGCATTGTTTCTTTTATTAGGTGCTATGTAACATCATCTACAAATTGAGGACAAATGGGACATAATATTCTATCCATCCCCGTAGATTATAGTCCTCCATAAAGGGGAAAAAAACCCCAAAATACCCATTTTTGGGCAATCTTTGGGGAAACTGGGCTTAAAAAACCCACATTTGAGGTTTAGAGTAAGGTTTACTCAATCACTTAAGAATATGAAACCCCTATGGAAAATCTATAAATAAATAAGGATTGAATTCATTTTGGATCAAAAAGTGTGGAATAATTCATTTGTTCTTGAGCATTAGGTTTGATAGTTTTTGACCCCTTCTATCTCTTGTCAATTTCAGTGGTGAAATGTTCCACCTTAGTTGACATTTCCTTATTATCTCGTTGTTTGAGCACAAGGGTCTCTGGCTTGTTAGTGAATTATGTTGGATATTGGTCTCTTGTCTTTTTTTGGGAAAAATAAGTTTATTAAAGGTGAATGAATTTGGAGGATAGTGCACGATAGCTTAGTTTCGTTTGGCATACACCTCTCTTGAAGGAAGCAACAAAGTTTCTGAGTCCTTAATATCTTGTTCTAGGCAAAGCACTTACCTTAGGCAATGTATTCGTTTCTAGCACCTGGAGTAGCGAAACTCTTTGCTTTATTTAGTTTATGCATGCACAGTTAAAAGGATCACTTCCCTAGTTATTAATTCTTAGCCTTAGATAAGGAAGCATGTTTGCATATCTCATATCATATTCACTAGTGACAGACTTTAATTGTCTTGTCTATCCATGCAAGGAAGGTGCATTAGGATTAGGAGTTAAGAAAGTTGAGACATTTTTGTACATGTTTCCAGATTCATTGTACCTTCTAGACTAAAGGAAAAGTGAATAGTAGTGTTTGAAATTTTTAGTTATTTCTTGTTTCAAAGAGTAATAAATAGTGATGTGATTTGAGTTTCAAATCTGTGTACTTGTTGTTACTTTCTTTAGTGGCATGTGCTTCCCTGTTCAGAACAAGGGGTTTTTCTGTAGTGTCTAGCCTCCAAAGCTTCTTCGATGTAAACTAAATATCAAATCATGCCTTCGTACTCCAAATCATCTAAGGCATCACCCTAGAGAAGTTCCAAAGTAGACCAATGAGCTTTGACAGGCCAACTCCAACCCCATGTCACTATATAAGTGTTGACATCACTGCTACAAAAATTATTTTGAAGTGTTGCATCCTACACCAATTCCTAAGATGGATGCCCAAAGGGGTTCTAGAACGAGGCTCAACCTTCATTACCACATTTAAGACTTTTCAAAGGGATTGGTTCTTTTAAACCATACCAATTTTCACACTTTCACAATTCGGCCATGTTCCTATCAATTTATATTTTGTATTGAAAAGTCAGTCCTATTTTGCATGTTTATTAAATTTAGGAACAATTATAGGTCAGCTCTAGCAAAATGTCAACAAATTTGTGGGTTAGCTTGGAATTTCTCCAAATAATATCACACATGTATATATAATCACACATTTTCCTTTTTAGATCTTGATTGGTTGAACAAAAATGTTTGCTGCCTGTGTAATTTTGTTCCATACTTCCACATCAACATTCATAGATAAAAATATTCTTAATTCTTCATCTGTGTGCATAGTAAGGTCCCTTTTGGTTACTATTTTTTATGGATAAACCTCTGACAATACACCTTTTGCCACAGAGATGTTGTTGTTGGATAGAAATCTCCAGAGGAGTCTTACACCAGACATATAAATGGCTATTGTATATCACAATAATAAGCATTAACATATGAAGATGTGCAAACCCTAAACTATGTGCATTCAATCCATTACTTTTTCTTTCATGGTAGATTTCATTCTGCATAGTAGATGTGTTGTGGCACTTGAGTGTGTTCGCATAAAAAATTCTAAGGCCAAACTCGGATTCTCATGTGTCATGGAAAATAAACATATGCCTTGTTCACCTAAGAACTAATTGTAACTCATCTTAGGGTACTCATGTACAATCTCACTCATCCTACTTAACAAGTTACCAAGACAAGGCTCATCACATCCAACCTTGGTCTAAAACAATTAAGCAACACAATTTACATCTTGACATGCCATAGCACCTGACATGTCTTAGAATGCCTTGGCACTATGTGGCATGCGTTAACACCCCCTACATTCCTTGGCATGCTTTGACACTCCCTAGCACATCGTGGCACTTCCTGACATGCCTCGGTAGTTTAGTATACCTTCGCATTGCCTAGCATATAACCTTGTCACTCCCTCCTTAACACACCTAGAACTCATTGAAACTCCCTCTCACACACTCTTATTCATTAATTTCCATGCATTTTGAACTAGTGCTTCCTTATCTTTCCTTGATACCCCCTAACACTCCCTAGCTCACCCTAGCACCTGACACATCTTGGCCTACTTCCTTAACACTGTAGCATTCCTTGGCACTACATA
>APFE030258327.1:0-65636 GCA_000404065.3 Pinus taeda
AGCATCCTCTTTCCAATGCCACTAGTCTGATCCAAATTGGATTCTCCAAGGAATAGTTATGCCAAATCTCCCACAATTACCTGATTATAGACTAGTTCAGTAGAGTGAACTTGTATGACATGCCACGTGTCACTGTTTTGACCTTTAGCTCTAAACAATATATAAAAGAAACTACTATCCATCCTCTTTCTGTACCTTCTTACAAAATTTCAATCTGATGCTCAGAGATAAAGTTATGATGATTTTCCCCAGGTCACCTATTTGGAATGTAATTCATGAGTCTGCAAAAATACCAACTTCCTTAGATCATATCTTTGCAAATATAGCGTGAAACGCTATGAAATTTAGACCTGAGGTTCAATATGATTTCATGGGTTTTTTCTTTTGCTTCTGAAACATCGCAGAAAAAAAGTTATAGCGAAAATTCCACGATGACCTATTTGGAGTAGCAAAACCCTAGAATCCAAAGCTCTGATACAAAATGTTATGAAACCAGCTCACAAAAAGATAGAAAAGAGAGATCAACACCTTCGAATTTAGCCTCTTCGAGGGGGCAACCTCCTTTACATTACACAAATGAACAATTCTTGGATGATACAAATGAAAAGACCTCCTTTCTATTTATAGGAGTCTAAGGGGTCATAACATAATCAAAGCTGACATAACAATAATAATCTAAGGGCACAATAATAACAATAGTGGGCTTATATGGGGCACAATAGTAACAATATGGGCACTACATGGGTACATCAATATAATAAGTGGGTTGTACTAATAACAATAAGGGGTTACACTAGTAGTATAGGGGCCTAACAACTATCCTCAACAATCCATCAATGCTTAATCCCAAATTCAAAGCAGAACCATTTTGATATGATTAAAGACGAGTTATGGAATACACGACACAATACTTCACTATTTTAGCACTAACTTGACATATCACATCCCCACCTTTTATAAGAATTTGATTACAATTAAACACTGAACTAAAAATGGTAATTTATAACAGTAAAAAAAGTCTACTTCTCCAGAGCAAATAGGTTTGAATGACTGGCCCGAATTGGTCCAACAACTTGTAGCCAATTCTCAAACTTAGTGTATGCTGCAACTAGAGAAAAGAGAATGAAGATCTTGGGATCAAATGTGTTCCTTGCAAGGCTGGTGACATCTCATCATCCAGAAGCGCACGATTTCTTATCCATTGCACTGTTTCAGTACCGAATCCAAATATAGGTTTTGAGTACAGAAGTAGGAAACCATGGTACACCAGCTACTTCTTCCGGTTATCCTCCTACACATCTTGCTGAGAAGTCTACACTTGATCATAATAATTAGTTAGTTTTAGGAATAAGCTACCTATATCTACTTAAATCCACCAACAAATAGCCAAATGTAATCATAAAACGATTTACCTCAAATGGGGATTGGGACCATCATTAGGGTAAAAAATAACAAGGAAAAAGGTTCCATAGTGTCAAAAGAAGTCAAAATGGGGATTGAAAAGGGTATTAATAGGAACAAAACAAAGGATCAACAACGTCCGTGCAAAGCAGTTTCATGCATGCGACAACATTGAGATAGCAATAAAAATTGAATCATAGCTAGGACAAGCTAGAATATATGTAAACGACAATAGGCATTCAAAGAAGTCAAGCAAACAATACTCATACAAGCAAAAACCCAAAAAGCGACAAAAATGTAGCACAAGGCATGGGAAGCGATCTTACCCCAAAAAATCTGAGCTGAAAGTGTGAACTGCTCCTAGATGTGATGTGGGATGTCAGAGCTATAAGGTTGATGTGAGTAATGAGCTCTTCATCATTCAGTTGATGAGTTTTGATAACATCGAGGTTGTGACGTGCATGCCACAGATCTAGGGGAAGCAACACTTGGAGGGAGGATTCTAAATTTCTCCTTATATTTAACCTCCAACTGCTAAACATAAATCCCTGAAACATTGGATGCCTTTGCATACTTCCTTGGGAGAAGCAGCCTATGGATGCAAGTCTATTTTACTCAGTCCTAGAGGAAACCAGTCAACTTAACTACACATGCAAGTGACTGCTTGATTGCTGGAGAAAAATGTGCATTTTTTACTGTTAGTTGGGTTGACTTCCCAAGGGGATTATGAAATTTTTGGGCCTAGTAGGTGATTGTTGCCTAGATTTTCACAAATCTTGGTTTGAACTGCTTGTTAATGGGAAAAACTGGGCAATTCCTACAGGCAGGGTTGGCTGACAATATTGCGCAATCCAAAAAACCAACAGGCTGTCAGAGGGAATTGTGCAATTCCTTGTGGGTACTATTGGTTGCCCTCTAGAGATGCACAAATTTCACTAGGAAGCTACTCAACCTGTAGCTGAACCATGTCTGGATGAGCAGCTTGTGATAGGAAAATATCAAACTGTGATCAACAGGCTTCATTTGAGCAAGAAAGACACAAAAGCTTGAGGAGTTGACGAAGCAAGGCAAGCTATTGTGAAGATTGGTAGGGAGGCTCCAAAACAGGCTAAGGAATTTTTTTTGGAGGGTGGTAGTAGCTACTACAAAAGTTCCCTATTCACACTCTGCAAATTGTGCTAATGGTACCTTGAGAGCCCTTGTCATTATTGGTGGTTTCTCTCACGCTTGTTAACAATTCACATCATTGACTGGTAATCAAGCAATTTTCTAGCATGTTTGACATCAACACATCTATTCACATGTTAGGATTTGTAATTTGATTAGGTCATGTTGGAGCGCAAGACTTGGGCTCATATTACACAAGTCTATATTGTAGAGAAATATGACATGATCATGCTTACATACATGTCTCTTTTAGATGGATGGCTGCGACCATACCATGAGTTTGCTATATTTGATCCTTCTCATTATTGGATGGTTGTGACCATACCTTGGGTTTGATATGATCCTTCTTACTGGATGGTTGTGCCTATACCTTGGATCCATTTACATGAGCTTCTTCTAGATGGCTACATCCATACCACAATTCATGTATCATAGATGTCAATGATGTATATGTATCTGTGCTTTCTTGCAGGCTTTCCAGTCGCAGTCTATGGTTCTATGCATCTACTCATAAAGCATTTGACCCCTCACTCTTGTTTGGCCTTCATGCTTTAGGGGTCATCTATTACACGTCATTTTGTTACTCTCCCTGTAATCCTTATTCTTCAATCCTAGAGGACCTCTATAGTGATCCTCATATGTTTCCCTTCCATGAAGACATGTCCCTACATCCCTCTTCATTTACAGAACATTTCCCTCTTACATAAGTTCCGAAGAATATTCCTTCAAGCTCAGTTTTCAAGACCGACGCCAGTGCTGAGTTCCTTCCCTATGCCAATTTGTAGAGTTTAACACTAGGACTAGTGCTGAATGGTGCAAATGAGCCATTCATCACCCACACTGATCCTCTTTTGGCAAGTTTGTAAAAATGGATTTGAAGCTTCCAGGTCTAGAAGCTTCGTGAATGAAAGTTTGGTAAAGGGTTGAGCAAGATAGAGCTGAGAGAGAATGTTTGGGCTCCTTTCCCCTATTGAAATGGAACAAACCAAAAGGGATAAGGCCTCTCCCACCATAATAGGATCCATTTCCCCTCCATCAAAGCTATATAAACTCCTCATTTTACAACCTCAGCTAGCTAATGAGTGGGCGGAAATAGTCTACAAATATTGAGAGCCATATTGAGAACCTTAGCCTTCTAGTTTGTGTGTGAAGGGAGAATTAGCTTATAGTGTTTGGGTTGGAGTAAAAGGAAAGAGGCCTTGAACTTCCATTGTTTTGAGGATGAATCAAAAGATTCTTATAGAGGTGTTAGAACCCGGACATGCCAAAAGGAACTTGCAACGTCAAGGCTCTGATTGTATGTCTCTTTGAAATTTATATTAATACAACTAATGGTTTATTTCCTATATCGTGTGTTATATTGAATTTGATAGCTTAAAACTCCTTGACCTTTTAAGTAGATTGAATTTTATTTTATGCTATCACGTTTGTTGCTATCTCTTGCATGTTTGTTTAAGGTATTTAAGCGAAAGAAGCGAAAGGAATCTGGAGCAAGGAAGAAGTATCACCATCAAGTGGACTAGCGTTATAAGAGGTAGGCCCTCTTATTCGATTCTAATCTAAGGAAGTTTACATTAGATTATCGTGTTTACATCTAGACCGACTCTTTGGCTAGAGGGATCATCTCTATCCATAGAGAGGATTTACCTACTCCATAGTTCCCTACCTATCATAGAACTACCCAAAGGTTGAGATGTTCCTCCAAAAACATTAATGGCCCTAGACTAGCTTGAAGCAAACATAAACCACCCTACATGTTTCCCAAAGAAAATATACCCATATTAGGTAAAGAAACTATTGGAATAAGTGAGCTAGGTGGAAACACCCTGAATCCCATTGGTTGACTCGAGTTTTCCCTCATTCCAAACACAAAGCTGGAAGAAGTTAGAAATATAGAAAGAATTGGAAAAATTGTAGGGGTTACCAAAGAAACTAGTGGAATGCCCCATGAAGTGGATAGAGGTGTTATCAATGTAGGATAAGTGAGCCCTACCATGATAATTAGTGGTAATGTATACATGCTAAAATATACTCCTGAAGTTAAACGTGACGGGACCCATCTCCCCCATGGTAGGTGTACCACTCTCACTAGACATAGGATGAGAGAACAAAGAAAAGGGTGCAAAAAAAAAAAATCTTAACTACACAAGTAAAGGGCCAAAAGGGTTTCACAAAGGCAGGTTGATGTGTGGTAATGGACTTCAACAATAACTAAGTCTTCCTATGAGGCAAGCTTATCCCCTCCCAATTTATAGTGGTCTAAGTCCTTCATTTCCTAAGATATATTATGCCTCATAGGTGGTGGAGCTTCCTCTTTCAGAGAAAAGTTTAAAATTATTCAAAAAAGTTGAATGGTTTAGTCAGCTACAATGAATATATTTTTTTATTTAACTTAATTAATTTAAGACACACCTATGGCCAACTACAATCAGACCAAACATCACACACTATCAAATTTATGGACCAATCACACAAACAAAAAGATCAAGTGGATCTTCCCACAGTTGGAGCTTGGTCGATTAGGGCCAATTCGATTGTGAATATATGGACAAGAAAATTACATTGGCCTCCTAATTAATGACTCTTACACTAGACACAAGTGCCCTAATTAGGCATGGGGTACCCTCGAGGAGGACCAAGTGAGTTCTGACCAATGTCTGCCTTAGGTATAACAAGGATGTATGCCTTGTTCTCACTTGTGTAAGGTACTTAATATTATGGCCACTATGGTTACCACTTATAGCCATCTGACCTAGGGGAATAGTCTTATGTCAAATCCACATCCAAAGGAAGGGTATTTAGCCCGAAACATCTAGAAATGTTTCTCTACTTGAGCTATATTCCTCTTAAGGACATCCTCGAAGTACATGCATACCATGCGACCAAGATCAAGTGAAGCAGGGTAGATCACTCCACTAGACCCATTGTGACCTCATGATTGACCCTTATGTAGAGATTCCCACAAAAAATGCAATTGTGAATGGATTTACACTCTGTAAGTCAAGGTCCTATTGTAAAACTCTAAGATAGGGTTGGTGTGTTGATGATGGGTGTTGTTTTGGACTCAAAACATCCACTTACAAATGGGATTTGTTGATCATATTCTAGGCTCATTCTCTTCAAAATAAAAAATAAAAAAATGTCAAATCAATTTTATTAAGTGCCAATAGTAGTGGCTATTATTACTAAAGAGTAATGGATTACAGTTATGATTATATGTATTTAATTGAGACAAATTTTAATGCAAGCTACATGAAATGCAATTTTTCACTTTCTCTTTTGATGAAAGCTAACTAAAGAAGGGTGGATAGTCTCTTTTCCTTTTCCAGATCACAAAAACCTCACATGCACTCTCAATATATTTTCTAAATTTCACTATATTCACAAAGAAATATGATCTAAAAATAAACTCATAAACGAACACAAAAAATAGATTTCAAAAAATAACCAAAGAAAGCGCACCAAGCACTCAAAAGCTCAAAAATTGGATTTGTGAAAGATAATAATATAAAATAGTTTATCACAAATAGAAAAATAATAGATGTAAGTGCAAAGTAAGTTTGAGATCTATATTTCAATTTAAAAAATAAAAAAGCAAGCTGTCATAATGATCTACAAAGGAAATAAAACAAACCCTAAATGAAGAACAAGACTTGAGAGGATTAAAAGTGATCCACAATGGATTTTGGATAGACTCCTAAGTCTAAGTGGTCCTCACAGAGGAAAAATTAAAGTCTAAGGAAGTTCCTAGAAATAGCCCCATTGCAGAGATATTTTCCTTGTGAATCTACTGCAACTTGAATGGGCTAAAATGGACTTAGGATGTAGAAGTTATCGCATGCAGAAGATGCCCAGTTTCTTCGAAAAAAGAGGCAAAAACCCCTAAAGATGGAAAAAAAAACCCTTGAAAAGGGAAATCACATCAGAAAAAGGAAAAGGCTAGATCTTATGGGAAGGCAGAGGAAACTCTGATCCGCGGATCCAATCGAACGGATCGGAGGTAGATAGATATGAAATATCAGGACTTGGATTAGCCAATTGGCGATCATGCGATGATCGGATCAGTGATGATCGGATCGGTGAATCGGCGTCGGTGATACACAGAACCCCCGCCCAAGCGACATTATACAACGATCAATGATCGACGACTCCTGATGCCGATGAAAAGGCTAGACCCAACAAGATTTTAGAGCCCGCTTGTATAAAATTTCAAGTCTGGAAAAAGGGCTTTTTCAATGTAAAACACATTTTTGTTAAATGAACAAAAAACCAAAGAAATGCAAATAAAGCGGTGAAATTAGACATGAAAGGGTGTGTTAATGCAAATACATATTATTTCAAGTCCAATATGAGCGGGATTTCCATGTTTTAATGTCTTTTTAAATATAAAAGGAAACCACGAAACAAGTAGTGTTTCGGGAGGACCGAAGGTAGTAATAGGTTTTGGTTGGGCTCTGCATGAGCCCATACTTTGGCTGCCACGTGTCCAGGCCCTGGAGAGAGAAAACCACTCTTTTCAGAAGGTTAACTCCCATATGCATGGCCCATCCAAAATTAATCACAGCCATTGGATCTAGATCTTCTAGATCAACGGTGGAGATGCAATAAGCGATTTAAAAGGCAGACCTCATGGAAATATAATACGGATTTATGAATATTTGAATTCCGATGAACAATGTTTTGCAGTGTTTCTCTATGTAAAAATGAAATGACTATTTATGGGGATTTCAAGTGCCAATGGGTCCATTATGTTACAGAACAGGTGGCCACCATCCCTGAGGACGTTTAGCAATGATTGCTAACACTCAAAGGGGGATTCGAGCAGACAGAGGCCGGGAGGCCAGAGAGCCTGAGAGGGAAAATGAACAGATAATCACCAATTGGCTTAAAAGCCATGAATGTCAGAGATAGAGGGGTGTTTTTGGGGTTGTTTCTAAAACAAAGAATAAGCAAGAGCGCAGAAGCAAAAAGAAACCAAGAGAGAAAAAGCTGAATGCACAGAGTAGCCAAGGGAGTCACTTGGAGTTCAAGAGAAAATCCGGAAAGTTGTACATTGCTGAGAGCCAAAGAAGCTAGAGCTGAAGAGCTAGAGCTAGAGCCAGGAGCCAGGAGCCAGAGCCAAGAGCCAGAGCCAAGAGCCAGAGCCAGGGCCGAGAGCCAAAAAGCTAAGAGCTTCAAGAGCCAGTGATAAAATGGTGTCTGAACCCATTTTTTCTATAAAAAACCAATGGAGTTGAGCTAGGGAGCTTGTAAAAGGACTTTACCATAATCCCAAAGAGCCTAGTTGAGTTGACTAGAGCTCACGGAGATGTAGCCCAAGAGTTTTGGGGTGAACTCCTAATTAAATTATTGTTTTATGTGTTTGTTCTTATTGATGTTTTATTTATTGTTATATGTATATATATATCAGCTTAAGCACATTAAATTATAGCACATAAATAGTTTAAATAAACAACACTAGCATACACCTTTTGTTCAAGCATATATATTTAATTCCGCACTGGTTAATCATAAAGACTTGAGAATATTTAAATGGAAGTGGGAGAGGTTCTTGTAAGTTAGAGAAGAAGCCTAAGTACCTCATTTTCAGATCAGGTGGTATCAGAGCTTAATTCTGCTTTCTTTGCAAGATTCTTTGATGAAGACATGAAGCAAGAACTGTCCACCATGATGGATATGGTGAGAGAAATGTATGAGGATGGAAGGAAGAGCAGTAGACTTAGGGAGTAGTTGAATTCCATGAAGGAAGAGAAGCAATTGCTTTTGACAAATTGCAAGAAATGGAGAGGCAACTTCATATTGAAAATATGAACTTGAAAAGGATGCATGAGTTGGACACACAACTCTTTGTTGCCTAGGAAGCCTTAGTCAAGTATCAGCTTGAAGAAGAGGTAAACCATTCCAATTTGTCTTCAAATTCCTCTAAGGATGCTTATATTGGTTCTTTTGAAAAATATACTAGAGGCATAGGTTCCAAGCTAATGTCCAAGATCGGCTATGAAGGAAAGGACTTGGGAAAGCATGCACAATGTATTGTTGAACCAATAATGTTTAAGGAAAGGCCTAAGTATTTGGGTCTTGGCTATGGACAGTCTTATGGAGAAAGTTCCAACGCTGCCATAAAGACCATTAAAATAGCTCCAAGAAGGAGTTGCATTTCAGGTCTTCAAGAGTGTGAAGGTTGTATTCAGGAGGAATGCAATAGCTTGAAACATAAATTGTAGGATTCAGGTGTTCAGAAGCACACAATTGAACTAGGGAGTTGGGGAGACTCTAACAACCTTGAAGAGAGTGATGGTGTTCCAAAGGGAGCCACTCCTTCATTTGCTTCACCTCCTCATGAAGGCAATAAAGGTGAAAGAGGTAGGTATATATCTGGTTCTAAACATTTTCCTTTTGATTGTGCAAAGCATGATAAATTTCCACATAAGCATGGGAAAAGAATTTCATGTTCCTTTTGTGGTTTGGATAACCATCATGTTTCTAGATGTTGGAAGAGCATGGCCACATACAAGAAAATTTTGAAGGAAAAGAAGAAAAAAGCCAAAGGTCCATTGGACAAGGAAAATCATGTTACCAAGAGGATGTACATGTGTTGCACTTATTGCCATAAGCAAGGGAATCTTGCTGAAAGATGTTGGACTTTGAATCCAGTAATGCTTCCAAAAAAGTTGAAGAAAGTGGAAAGAGAAGACGGTAGAAATGGAAAGGAAGATTCCATGACTCATGTGTCTCAGGATGATTCACATGTTGATGTTGATGTGCAAACAAAGGTAGTACCTTTGAAAGGGATTGGTGAGAAATGGCTAGAGTTCTTATCCAATTAAGGTTGCATGTCTATTGATGCATCTATTTTCATTTCTTTGTTAATGAGATGCAAGTTGTAGGTTCTTATCAAGAAGGTGAGTGGAAAAAGTTGAGTAGGAGACTCACCTTATTGCTACAACATTATATTTCACTTCAGCTTCGAGAGTATAGTGTACTTAAGTGAAAGTTGAAGGATGAAATGCATGCATGAGCATGATGTGCATGGACACAGGGATCTTGATGTTTTTCTTGTTTTGAACATGTATGAGTAATTAACTTGTAGGGTTGATTTATTTGATGCATTTTTTACTTGGGAGATGTTAACTTGGTCTCCAAGATGGAGATAATAATGAAGTACTTAATCTATTTAAAGAGAGTCCTAATGGTCTTTTTCTACATGCTTGACTTGAAGAGTCATTTGTTTTAAAGGCATGTTTTGTAGGCTTGTTATCTTGTCTACCATTTGTATGCAGATGTAAGAAATGGGGTTGTTTAGAAGCTATGAAATCTATTTGTTTTGTTGAAGCAAGAGTATAGGCCATCCAGTTGTTGTCTCTGTTTATGTTATTGTTAACAGTTGTTGTTGACAGCTTTTCAAACAGGTACAAGTGGATGTTTTGTGGAGTAGATGACTTCACATTGGTTTGAGCCACCTTGGATCAATGATTAAGGTAGAAGAGTTCAAACTACCTTCTATGACCATTTCAACAGAAGTTCTACATGAAGGCAAGAAGGAAGACAGTTCTTCCAAGGAGAACCAACACATCGAGAAAGGAATGTGATCAGAGACTTTGGTCCAAAGGCACTATGCAAGGCAAGTGTGTGGAGGCTGAAAGAAGAGGGCGTTGTTACTCTCAGGTACTGTTTAGATCAATATATCAGTCTTTTGGATACCAATAGTTCTTTTAGTGGGAAGGTGTGATCAAAAATGGATTTTGGATAGACTCCTAAGTCTAAGTGGTCCTCACAGAGGAAAAATGAAAGTCCAAGGAAGTTCTTAGAAAAGCCCCATTACAAAGATCTTTTCCTTCTGAATCTACTGTAACTTGAATGGGTTAAAATGGACTTAGGATGCAGAAGTTATCGCATGTAGAAGATGTCGTGTTTCTTTGAAAAAGAGGCAAAAACCAATAAAAATGGCAAAAAACCCTTAAAAAGGGAAATCACATAGAAAAAAGGAAAAGGTCTGATTTTATGCAAAGGTGGAGGAAACTCCGATTCGCAAATCGGATCAGAGGCAAACAGATATGCGATACTAAGACCTAGATCTGCCAATCGTCGATCATGTGATCGCTGATCGTTGATGACCAGATTGGTGAATCGACGTCGGTGATACACAGAACCCCCGTCAACAACCGTCGATGCCGATGAAAATTCCTGACCCAACAAGATTTCAAAGCCCGATTGTATAAAATTTCAAGTCCGAAAAAATGGCCTTTTCAATATAAATTACATTTTCGTTAAATGAACGAAAAACCAAAGAAATGCGAATAAAGTGGTGAAACCAGACTTGAAAGGGTTTGTTAATGCAAATACTTATTATTTCAAGTCTAATATGAGTGGGATTTCCTTATTTTAATGTATCTTTAAATATAAAAAGAAACCACGAAATAAGTAGGGTTTCGAGAGGACTAAAGACGGTAAGGGGTTTTGGCTAGGCTCCGCCTGAGCACATACATTGGCTACCATGTGTCCAGGCCCTTGAGAGAGCAAACCAATCTTTTTAGCTAGTTCACTACCATACACATGGGCCGCCCAAAATTAACCACAACTATTGGATCAAGATCTTCTAGATCAATGGTGGAGATGCAATAAGAAATTTAAAAGGCGAACCTGATGGAAATATAGTGCAGATTTATGAATATTTGAAATCCAATGAACAATTTTTTGCATTGTTTCTCTGTGTAAACAGAAAATGACTTTTCTGGAGATTTCAAGCACAGTTTGGTCCATTCCGTTATGGAACAGGTGGCCACCATCCTTGAGGGTGTTTAGCAATGATTGCTGGCGCTCAGAGGGGGATATGAGTGGACAGAGGTCGGGAAGCCAGAGAACCTGAGGGGAAAATGAACAGACAATCACCGATTGGCTTAAAATCCATGAATGTCAATGACAGAGGGGGGTTGTTGGGGTTGTTGCTAAAATAGAGAATAAGGAAGAGGGAAAAAGCAAAAATAAACCGAGAGAGAAAACACTGAATGCACAGAGCAGCCAAGGGAGTCATTTGGAGTTCAAGTGAAAAGCCAGAGAACTATACATTGCTGAGAGCCAAAGAAGCCAGAGTCGAGGAGCCAGAGCTAGAGCTAGAGCCAAGAGCTAGAGCCAAGAGCCAGAGCCAAGAACTAGAGCCAGAGCCAAGAGCTAGAAAGCCAAGAGCTTCAAGAGCCAAGGATAAAATGGTGTCTAAACCCATTGTTTTTGTGTAAAACCAATGGAGTTAAGCCAGGGAGCTTGTAAAAGGACTTTACCATAATCCCAGAGAGCCTAATTGAGTTGACTAGAATTCACAGAGACGTAGCCCAGGAGTTTTGGGGTGAACTCCTATTTAAATTGCTGCCTTATGTGTTTGTTCTTACTTCTACATTAGTTACTATTATATGTATTTATATATCAGCTTAAGCGCATTAAATTACAACAAAAACAATTTTAATAAATAACACCAGCATACACTTTTTTTTCAAGCATATATATTTAATTCTGCATTGGTTAATCATAAATACTTGGGAATATTTAAAGCTTTGGAAGTGGGAGAGGTTCTTGTAAGTTAGACAAGAAGCCTAAGTGCCCCATTTTCAGATCAAAAAGAAAAAGAAAATTATCTAGGATCCAAACAAGCAAATAGATAAAAAATACTTAGTCATACCCCTAAGATCCAATTTTACATTGTCATAATATACAAAAGGAATAAGTTCTAGTGAAGGAGATTGAAATAAGAAGGAGCAACCTTGAAAAGTAAAACAAAATTGCAAAGCAAGGAAAATCCTATTCACATACAGCCTTGTGGAATCAAATCTGAAGTAGATCTAAGTCAAGATAGTTAATGGGAACAAATTTGGGATACAAAAAGAAGATATTAGAGAAAATCTCTCTAGAAAGTCATTTTCAATAGGTGGTCACACCTAAACTATAACAAGAAGAAACAAAGTCACAAATACATAATGAGAATACCATGACTAGACTATTTGATTGCTTTGTAAACCCATTTCATGGAGTAACCATGAACCAAATGCAAATTGAAAAAAATGAATATCCCTAGCAATCCATAACTAAACCTATCTAGCCTTAGGATTAATTAGACAAGGTCGAAATGATAGGAATGAATTTAACAATGGTCTAGAAACCAAAATCTAAGTGAAGGAAGGAGAAGAAAATCACTAGGTTAGAATCCACAACAAAGTCATAAATTTTGTTGCACCAAGAAATGTCCCTAAGAAAAGGAGATTTTCCCCCACTGATCTTTCCCTAGATCTATCAGACGATGTGTGGTAAAGTGTATGAATTTCCAATATGTAAGGAAAGCACATACATATACATTCTATCTAAAATTCCATAGAATGCATACCTGATCCCTCATAGTTGAGTGAATATTGTGGACTCTAGAGACATTGGTGAAGTTTTTGTTTTTACGGAAATATCCTACTCCTCGCCACTTCTATCCAATCCCTTGTTTGACAGTTGGCATTGCCTGGATGGATAGTGGTAAAAATGTGCTGGAAAATATGGATCCCCTTTGGGATTCAAATGTCGACAAGATGTACATAATACTGTGGATGATCCTAATGAAAATTTTCCAAAAGAATACCACATAAGCTTAAAATCTAAGATAAAAATCACGTTGAGAGATGTTTGGACAAGTTATCATTGTCAGATTGATAGTAACAACGTGTGTGCTGGCATTGGTGTCAATCATACTAGCATGGATGTTGATTGAAATATATTTGCTAGTATGATGTTAAGCAGGTTAGCAGTGATGTGCTTGGTGTATCAAGCTCAGGAGGGTTCCATGGTTGATGCATTCTCCTATAGAGAATCAACATCGTTGTAGGCTTATTGGAGAAGCCATAATATTATGACTATGATGGTTGGGAGTCCCATAATTTGGAGGAGATTCTACCTCAAAATATTAGTTTAGAAGCTCTTCGAAATGACGTAGCTGGATAGTTTGCGAAAAGAGATTTTAAATGGTCTATTAAAGTTTGCAAATAGTCTCTTGGCTCGAGAGATATTGGTGTTCAAAGTTTGCAGATCATAAAGTCAACAAACTTGGTTCCATGGCTCTAGGTTCGACATAGACTTTGTGTTTGCTCTTAAATATCTTTGTTAAAGAAATTTTGGACTTAATCATTTTTGGAGTAAGGTTGGGTCGTGCAACAAATTTACAAATTTGAAGGTCGGGCCGCATCATAGAATTCAGTAGGAGAAAAAAGTCCCAACCCCTGACCCCCAAAAACAATGAATAGAACAAGTCAAAACAATGAAAAAGTACCCTCATCAGACGTACGAGAAATTCAGAGGTCGAGGCATATTCAGACACACAAGAAGGTAGAGTTGACTAATTCACGACGTCCTGGCCAACATTAAATGGTGGTGCACCAGAGATGTTTCTTGCATTAATGATGATTGTCGATAGCTAAGATATAAGGAATTGAGGACCACAACTTGTAGAGCTAACTTACTAGGCCTGGCTCAAACAAAACAAGTCATCCTAGATCCCTTGCATGTTTGACGAATTTAATTGCAAATATGGTTGGGTGTAGAAGAGATGATTTATGAGTCGACAACCGTTGGGCATTATGTGCCATATTTATCATATACACAAACTAAACTATTCTTCGTAAGTTGTGTATGCAGGCATGGATGGGTTGGAAACTGGTTAAGAGCGTAGAGCCTTTGAGCATGAATATGAGTCAACAACTTTAGAAAGAAATTATCCATATTTTGTGGGTGTACCATATTTTTCCATAACCGTGGTTGGATTAGTAGGACCCCTGGATAGCTAACTAAATTCACGCAGAAGAGTTAGTTGTTGGAATAATGGTGACTGCAGAAACTCTTGGCTCGAAGAAAAAATAAGACCATAGTTGCACAAGATGAAATTATGGAGTCTATCATGAGCTGTGACAAGCCATCGTTAACCTCACTTGCATGCTACGAGGAATTGAATGAATATTAGAGCCTCAAGGAAGAGATACTTGTTCACAGAAAGAATAGAGTCTTGTTGGAGTGTGTAGGTTGACTGAGGATTTATTTCTCAGGATGCGAACAATTAGTAACCCATTCCTAGTGGTTAATGTAGTTGCAGTGCCTATGTATCAGAAGAAACAATAGGAAGGATTTCAATGTGAAGGAACACTCAGACAGTGTGAATGATAGGTGACCCTCGAGTGCATTGTTCACTGCGTGAGAGTGGAACAAAACCTAGGATTGTCATTGAGCTCATGGGAAGCATGTAGTATAGTGGTGAGAGCTGATTGGATATATCTATGAGTGAGTGATGAACAGAGAAGAGTCTAAGTGTTCCTGTGTTGTAGAGAAGAGGCTAAGAGTGCCTATGTAGAGGAGAGAGGCCCAGAGTGTGCCTATGCTATTGTGAAAGACTGAGAGAGCCTATGGAGGAGAAGAGGGTCGAGAGCAGAGTGTATGCTGCAGAGTGAGACACGAAGACAAAGTGCTTCATGGGATGAGTAGAGGAAAGGTTGCAAAGGAGAATAGAGTGGCTTTCATTAACATAAAACAATAGTTCCTCAATGGGTATGGGTTGGAGATTATGCATCGAAATTTTGTGCTTCCAGCTCTAGTGGGTTTCTGAAAAGGATTGGTGGTTGGTGCTTCTTGTAGGTTGCTGCTTGCATAAATCTGAGTTGCAAGTTGGTGCTTGCAACAAATCCATGAATTTGGTGCTTCATATGGTGCTTCTGGGAAGCTGATCAAGTGTCTACAAAAGGAGGGAGTCGGTAATTCCTACTAGTGGATGCTAGCATTCAATTAAAGGGAGTTGGTTCTTCCTGTGAGTGGTGTCTCACTAACAAAGTTTGATGTAATAGAGTAGGTTCTCATATTTACATCAATAAAAAAACAAGATTTCTTGGTTTTTCTCATAGACGAGTTTCCATGTTAAAATCTATGTGTCCAATGTGCATGTTGCTCTTGGTGCATGTGCTCATGTGTTGATTTATGTTGCTGCACATCAGATGTTGTTGATTGCTCTCATTTAATGGATTCCAAGTTTAAACATTAAATATAAATGAGAAAAAAAGTTTGAATTATCCTTAATACTGATTCACCCTGCCTTATTAGTATTAAATTGCTACCAATAATTGGTGTCAGATCCAAGTTCCTTAAGGAACAAATTAATCGCTTGAAGGTAGATAAAAGGGAAAAAATGGCTAATTAAACCTGGATTATAGTAGGAGGAGTTCCATTTTTAAATAGATCAGACTACAAGCTTTGGAAAATTAGAATAAATCCTATTTTATGGTAATAAATGAAGACATTTTGTTTTCCATGATATATGTTGAGCGGAATGAGTTTAATGTAGAAGACAAGGAGATCATCATGAAAGGGTTGTCTAATCTAGATGTTGACAAAGTAAGACATTGTGAGACAAAAAAGGAAATGTTGGAAAAATTGCAATGTCTACATGTAAGAGAAAGTGACACAACTCAAGAGAAGGTTGAATAAGCTCACCGCTCAAGTAATGAACCAGAACATGTAGCTAGTGGTGATAAGAAGAAGAATGCATCCCAGAAAAGAGATGTTGAGAAGAGTGAAGATCATCCTCTTAATGCATGAGTTGTTTCTCATCACTCTCGAGTGGATGATGATAAATCAGATGAGAGGCAATGTTGTTTAGAAGGTAATATTTTAGTTTTTGAAAATTATGAAGAGATAAGTCACTTAAACAATTGATGTACATATCCCCTTTTTGAAGATAAAGACAATCATACATCTCGTTGTTGTGAAGAGAGACCTGCAGTTGTACCAATAGCTAATGAGGCTACCTCATAGGTTGATGAGAGATCTCAAGTGTGCTCATGCATAGGAGAAAATAAGAGTACCCTGGTAGTGATGAAGAAGGGATACTCCCCAGACTGGTGCAAGACTCCTTGGACACAAAGAGGAATCTATATCTTTGTGGTGCCTTAGCTAGCACCTATGATAAAAAAGAGAAGTATCTTGATGAAATGATATTTGTTAGAAAGAAGTTGGCCTCTACTATAAAAGAGATCAAGGAGATATCAAAAGAAAATATGAAGAAAAAGGAGTAGTTGCATGAATATGAGCTTGAGAATGATAATTTGAGAAAAGAAATTGTATATTTAAATGCTCAACAAGAAAAGGCTAGCAGGCTGATGGGATGTTGACCAATCAGCTAAATGATAGAGAATCTTACTGTGAGAGACTATAAAATGAAGTAGTCTCATTGAGACATGACATAGAGAGGGAAAGTAAAGCTTTGTCTCAATATCATAAGCTTCAGGACAACAGTAAGGCTTTGGATGAGATGTTTGCTAAGTAAATATTCCCTTTCATCAAGGATGGTTTGGTGATCAAAGAAGATTCAAGATTCAAGAAAGTAAAGGCTAAAGGGTCAACAACCCAAACAAATGTAATTAAATATTCCAACAACAATAAGGGAAAAGAAATTGTTGGACAGAAGTAGCAACAAGGAAAGAAACAACAACAAGAAAATGAAAAAAAACAACGAGGAGAGAAACATATGAAAAGTATGCAACTACAAGGAAGAATGCAAGACATCATTTCAAACAACCATGGAAAGCACATGAAGAACCAACAAAGGCTCTTTCCTCCTCAAGGACAAATCCCTCAAGGTAAAGGTTTCTTCTATTCTAAAAATCCATTTTATGAATATTGTTTTTCTTGCAATAATTTTGGACATAAATCCATGTACTATAGATGGCATGCAATAAAAAACTATGTTTTGGGTAGAAACAACCCAAGGATGAAAAAAGTGGCCTCGAAAAGTTATGTTGGCAATGATAGAGATTTTGAAAAGATTGCTGGAAGATATGGGAATTCCTTTGCCATAATTTTAAGCCATATTGAATGCTACAATTGTGGCAACTTTGGGCATAAGGCATCAAGCTGCAGACATGAGAAGTCAAAGCACGCATCCCAGATGATGCCGCAAAATGAAGAAAGTAAACCATTAAGGATGAGTAGAAATAGAAGAGAATAAGAAGCTGAGTATGCCTTCAATGCTCTATCTAAAGAGGGCATTCAGAACAATGGAAGGAGAAATCATTAAGGTGTTGAATTGTCTCTGAAGAAAAATCATAGAAAAATTAAGAGGTATGATTATCATATTCCTGTGAGAAAACCCTTTCTAAGTGCCAACTGTAATGAGAATAGGCTCCTGGAAAGAAAGAGCAACAACAAACTAATAATTACATCCTTACAAACAAAGAAAAAAGGCAACAATAGGATTTGGGTGAAGAAGGAGGAACAAAAGGTGGAGTTCCCTCTAGCCATGTGCATCCAAGATAAAGTCCAAACATGGGAAAAGAAGAAGCTAGATGGTAATGCCTCTATCAGAGCTCGACCAAAGAAGGTTTGGATGAAGAAGGAGGATGATCTACTCAGTGGAAGTAGATCATTTGTTTCTTTTCATCAAAAGAAGAGTTTGGCCCCAAGAGAGGCCAAATAAGTTAGATGTGGGAATAACATCTCGTACAAATGAGATGCATGTGAACATTAAAGGTACGACTAAGCCCCTTTCTCATTACAATAATAAATTGGGTTATTTTATGTATCAACATCACAAGAAAAAGGTTATAGCAGCCAACATGGCTTCACAGGGAGTACACAACAACAACGTATGTTGTGACAAAAGGATGAGTTGCAATAGAAGTGTGGAATGAGAAAAAGGTCGACCCACATTTAATTTAGTTCCACAAGATCAATCCTCATGTAGATTTGAAGAGATAAGAAAAGGGAGAGATCATTTTCTCAATGGGGACTTCTCTGCTTGTAATAGAAGGCAATGTTCACTTTCAACCTAAGGAAGAAAGGTTGTTGAGTAAATTATAGGTTTGCGTCTTCAGTGAAATACCCTTTTTTCATTTAAGATGTGAGTTTAGTTTTACGTAGCAGTCTCCTATTCTTGAAACACAATTGGTACAAGCTTTGAATGTCCCTTAGCTTTCAATGATTATCACTATGTCAATTGGTGGTCTAGGTTCATATGGAGTGATTGTTTTGTGTAAATGAACATATCTTTTTGAGAAGAAGCTATAAGCAATTTCCTAGTACATTGTCCAATTTATATAAACCTTTTGGTGTAATTGGCGTCATTAAAGTAGCATTCCCTATTTGGAGAGGCATGATATCAAGGGGGAAATCATTAACTTATAAGATTCTTAGGAGAAAGTGAACATATTCCTAGCAACAACAACAATAGTGGAGAGAAAGTCGAAATGCATCAGTAATCGCTGGTATTTTCATTCAACAACAATACCATGAGTAGTGTTAATTAGTATTAATTCCCTTTTATTTGGTACAGAAGATGCATTGGTAGAGAGAGTACTAAGCCAACAACCATAAGGTGTCGATAAATGGAGGATTATCAAAGAGGAGGAAGTATATGTTTAGAGGGAGTATATGACATATGTCTAGTTCATAAAGAAAAAACAACTACAAAAGAGTTAAGCTTGGGTTAAATATTTATAATGCCTCATTAGAAATATCATCCCTTGAGACAAGAAATTTGTAGAAGAAAATTTCACATTAGCATCCAAACCCTCAATCATTGATTGTAAGAGGGAGAAGAAGAAACTTATATCCCTTTTCTATTTATTTCAAAGGGGGGGAGAAGCTCATTGGACAGTAAGTTGTGATGGCCCAAGAAGAAAAGAGAAATCCATTGGTGGCTCATGCAAGGAGAAGTGTGGAAGCAACATGAGGATTGGCCATCATTGTGGAGAAGTGATGAGGTGTTTCCATCAATGCCAAATGGCGAGATTGTTGGACAGTCGCCATTTCCTGTATGGCTAGTGGTAGCAAATGTGTTGGCATTGATGACAACAGTCATGTTGAGAGATGTGTTGGACAAGTTGGAATTGTCATTTCTAGTAAAAATGAGTGTTTTGACAATTATGTCAACCAGACTAGCATGGAAATTGGTTGCAGCATATGTGCTGACATGATGTTAGGCAAGTTAGCACTGATGTCCACTAGACTAGTTGTGAGGACAACATATGCTAGCAGTGATGTGATTGGTGTATCAAGCTCAAGGGGAGTCCCATAGTTGATGCAATCTCCTATAGAAAATCATCATAGTAGCACGATTATTGGAGAAGCCATAATATTACAAATATGATGGTTGGGAGTACCATACTTTGGAGGAGATTCCACCTCAGAAGATTAATTTAGAATCTCTTGGCAATGACATAGTTGGATAGTGCTCAAAAATAGATTTCCAACAGTATATTGAAGTTTACAAATGACCTTTTGGATCAAGAGAGAATGTCAGTCAAATCTTGCAGATTAAAATATCAACAGAGATGGTTCCATGGCTCAAGGTTCCACATAGACTCCATGTTTCCTATGAAATCTATTTTTTAAAGAAATTTTAGACCTAACCATTTTTGGAGATGGGTCAAGCCGAGTAGCAAATTTAAAAATTTAGAGGTGTGGTCATGTAACAAAGTACAACAAGAGAACAAAGCCCCAACCCCTGACCCCTGACTAGTGCGGGACCAACTCCTAGTCGGGCACGTGGATTAGTTGGTAGTTGGCGAAGTCTGGAGATGGGTATAGTTGAGACTAGTTGGAGGTTATGTCATGCAGTAAAGTGTAGCAGGATAACAAATTCCAAACTCCTGGCCCCTAACCTATGTCGGACTCAATATAGGAAAACATATGGCAAAGTGTGATTGGTTTGCGGTGATGTTTTTACAGCAATGGGGTAGATGATGTCAACATGACATAAGCTAATGATGTGGCAAAACATTGAAGTTTGTGCCAAGGAGTTGTTTTGTGAATTTTTTTCCCGCTATTTAGTTTTCAACATTGAATGAACAAAATAGGCCAAAACAGTGAGAAAGGACCCTAGTCAAGCCTACCGGAAAGTCAAAGGTCGAGGTATATTCAAGCACACAAGCAGGAAGAGTGGGTTGACTAAAAAAATACCTAACCAACATTAAATGGTGGTGCACGAGAGTTTTTACTTGCATTAATGATGATTGTAGAGAACGAAGATCAAAGGCCATAAGGACCACAACTTATAGAGCTAGCTTACTGGGTCTGGATCAACCAAAACAAGTCATCCCAGATACATCCTGCATTTTATTAAGAATTCAATTCAAAATATGGTTGTGTGTAGAAGCGATGATTGATGAGTCGAAAAATCTTGGGCACTGTGTGCCATATTTAGAAAATATGCCAACTAGGCTATTTACCATAAATTGGGTATGTAGGCATGGATGGGTTAGTAGTTGGTTAAGAGCGTAATTCCTTTGAGCATGAAGATGAGTTGGAAGCTTCATAAATAAGTTCTCTATATTTCGTTGCTATACCATATTTGGTCGTAGCCATGGTTGGATTAGCAGGACCCCGGGAAAGAAAAGTAAATGAACGTAGAAGAGTTGGTTGCTAGAATAATGGCGAATGCAGAAACTCCCTACTTGAAGAACATATAAGACCACAGTTGCACAAGATAAAAATATGAAGTCCGTCATGAGATGAGACAAGCCATCCTTGACCTTGCTTGCACACTATGAGGAATTGAATGAATATCAAAGCCTCAAGTATGAGAGACTTATTCACAGAAAGAAAAAAGTCTTGCTGGAGTGTGTAGGTTGACTGAGGATTTATTTTTCATCATGGGAACACTCAAGTACCCATTCCTAGTGGTTAATATAGTTACAATGTCTATGTATCATATAGAACAATAGGAAGGAGTTCAATGTGCAGTAGTACACTCGAGAAATGTGAATAATAGGTTTATGGTTGACAGGGAGTGCATCATTGATTATGTGATAGTGGAACAAAACCAAGGATTTCCATGAGCTCATGGGGGAGTATGCATCATAGTGGTGAGAGTTTATTGGAGAACTCTGTGAGTGAGTGAGCTATAGAGAAGAGGCCAAGTATGCATGTTTTTTAGAGAAGAGGCTAAGAGTACCTATGTAGAGGAGATAGGTCTAGAGTGTTCTTGTGCTATTGTGAGAGGCCAAGAGAGCCTATGGAGGAGAAGAGGGCTGAGAGAAGAGTTTTTGTTGCAGAGTGAGTAGAGAAGACAAATTATTGCATGGGTTTAGTAGTGGAAAGGATGCAAAGGAGAACATACGTAATATTAGGAAGAGAAGTTAACATCTACAAATAAAATTAGTTCCTCATTGAGTGTGGATTGGAGCCTGCATACAGGAAGTTGGTGTTTCCATATCTAGTGGGTGTGTGAAAAGGCTTGGGGGTCTATGCTTCCTACAAGTTGGTGCTTGCAAAAGATCCTTGAAGTTGGTGATTTTGGTAAGTTGATCAAGTTTCTACAAAAGGAGGGAGTTGGTGCTTCCTGTGAGTGGTGTCTCACAAACATCTTTTTGTAATATAGTAGGTACTCATATTTACATTAATAATAAAACAATATTTGGTGTTTTTTCTCCCGAAAGGGTTTCCACGTTAAAATCATTGTGTCATATGTGTATGATGCTTTTGATGCATGTGTTCATGTGTTGATTTATGTTGTTAATGAGATGTTGTTGGTTTCTCTCATTTAATGGATTCCAAGTTTAAATGTTAAATATAAATTGGAAGAAAAGTTTGAATTAGCCTTAATACTAATTGACCCCCCTTCTCAGTATTAACATTGTTTCCAACATCCCTTACATACAAGCACCAACAAACAAACAATGTTTTTCCTCCATAGAGGGCATATTAGTATTTACAAACCATAATCAAATCAACATATATCTGACAAATACATGAAACATATGAAAGGAAACTCATAAATGATCTTATTAATAAATGAAAGATACACATCATACCTTCAACACCTCACTTCTCCTCCTTATCCTTTATCCTAGTCACTTCCTAGATCAGAGATAATCTCATGTGAAATGGAAGTGTAACTGGGATCTCTATCAATCATTATATCTCTAAATATTTGGAACTAACTCAATCTCACATGATATAAGTCTTCTCCTTTTGATAGGGTAAAATTATATATTCTTTCATCCTTCGAGAAACTCTATCTAAGCACCTAGTATCTTGAGAAGTTACAAAACTTCTACAATAATGGATCCTTAGACAAATCATGGACAAGTAGGTCAAGATGATATCCTTGGGAATAACCAACTATAGAAGCCTTGACCATGGATGCTCCTAGTTCAAAATAAATGAGAAACTCTATTTTTTCTATCGTGCACTAAATCACAGTGATCACATGCATGATGTTAGTATCATTAGGGAAGCCATCTTGCTAAAATGGCTAATCATAGAGGATAAAGTATGCGTTAGGGTCAAAAAGTATAACAATGGATAATAGTCTCTCTTATTGACTCAAGCTAGTAAAAATAGGCCATAACAAGTTGGCTAACGAAATGAAGGTGAGAACACATTGGAGGTTAGTGGCACATTTTACGTGGATGACAAGTGGTGATGGCATGGATGGCATAGTGTAACATACATGGTAATTTAAGTGACATGGGAGCTTGGGGTGATTACATGTGGCAGACAAAATTAGCATTTTTTGTGGCCAAATTTATAGTTGTAGTGCGACACATGGTAGGAACATGTGTGCAAGATGACATGTGACAAACATTCATTTGCTACAACAAATTACATGGATGTATGAATTGGTAGTTGATGTGTCGCGTGGGTCCCTCACTGAGTTATCATGAAAGAGGGCCATCAAAACTTTAGAACAATGTGCAGGAAAATAACAAAGAGTGGTAGGCCAATAGATGACAAAATATCTCTAGCAGATGATGGATCATCAAGTTATGTATTCGTTATTCATTCTTCCTTGGATAAAGGGCATTATGAGAGACATAAGAGTTCAACTGATGGGAAGTGATATGCTCTCAAATCTTAGTCACAAATGGCTGGTTAGTAATCACCTAAAGGTTTATTGGTCTTTGGGACCTCAGTCTCGGACTTTAGTGCATCAATGTTGAAACTCATATAAACCTCTAATATTTAATATCCATTGTGCAATAGGTATACTCATAGCTATCGACCATGAAGTGATTGGTAATAAGTGTCCAAGTATCTATCATCTAGATACTTTGGGCTTAGACTCTAGCACATCATTGTCGAAAGGCATCCAAATCCTCCGAGATCGGAGAGAGTCATTTAATCCTATGGTTCTCACCTTGCATCATTAGGAGCTAGACATTAAGGAACCAGGAAACTTCAACCAATGTTTTTTGTGCCAAATGAATCAAAGAAAACTTAGGTTGAAAATTGTTGAGGTTAGGAGCTCCGCATCTATAGAAGGAAAGAAAACAACATGATATAAATCTATTCACTTGCAAATTAATGGTGTAACTACCTTGGATGAGTAGAATAGCTAAGTCAACTCATGATACCATGGGTGAAAACTATGGATAATTAGCCATGGTAATATACATAGTAAACTATAAATATAAATTGATGAGTAGGAGCTTAGTACACATGTACAATGACATTTTTTCAAATTGATAAAAACAAAGAGGAACACAGTGAAGGAGTGGCAGAGATGTTGTGTTCCACTAGGTGTAGATATGAGTTCAATGTTTGAAATTAAAGCTCTATAAAGGCTAAGAGATCAGATTGGCTGAAGATTAAAACTACCATGTAAACAAATAGCGCAAATATAAATTGCTATATAAAAATAAAAATTATTAAAAGAGTGGCTTCTAATTGTAGTTCCATAGATATGATTATGAAAATGTATAAAAGAGGGACCTGATAGGAAGATACAATTTCTTCTTGCAAATTAGGGATCATTGTCTCCTTTAGATTTGTGTCTATAAATATCATGGGGGTTGGTGCCTCCATTAGGTTTGTGCCTACAAACAAGTGGGATTTGTTGCTTTTAGCAGGTTGGCGGTTGCAAAGAAAAAAGGGGTTGTTGCCTCCTATAGGTTGGTGCCTACAAAATTTTATGTCAAGTGAAGTTGGGGCTTTCATTTACATTAAAAATCAAAAGAATATTTGTGGTCTTCTCTTGTAAACGTTTCCACTTAAATATCATGTGTTCAAGCTTTATGTGATTAGTGTTCTATTGTATTGTTGAATGTGTTTTATTGGCTAAATATATGTTAAAATTGATAAAATATTGATTTATCCCCCTCTCAGTATTTTCTTGGTTCTAACAACTAGTATCAAATTAGGTTTCTTCAACAATAGTCTAACAACTGGAAGTAGATCTAAATATGAAACATGGCTAGCTAGGATGGAAATATCATTAACAAATATCCTCTATTCACTAGAACAAATTATGTG
Organism: Pinus taeda; assembly: GCA_000404065.3. NCBI lineage: Eukaryota > Viridiplantae > Streptophyta > Pinopsida > Pinales > Pinaceae > Pinus > Pinus taeda. The sequence goes on from APFE030258327.1 coordinate 24,823, forward strand.
TTTTCAAAGTTAAAAATGAGGAATTACCTAATGTCCCTTGGTGCATCTATCCAGGGATGTAGTGTTGAATGGCTATAAAAATCCAAATGTATTGGTTAACAAAGATGACAAGATTGATTTTTTTTTAATGTTGAAGCAATGAATGTAATACTAAGTAGACTGCATGAATATGAATTTGTTAAAGTCATGCACTGCAACATAGCCAAAGAGATATGGGATAACCTAAAACAAATTCTAATAGCTATGAAGGTGATAGAAAGGTTAAAAAGGTTGAACTCCAAGTTTTTAGAATGCAATTTGAGCCACTGGAGATGAATTTGGATGAGGACATAGCTAAATTATTTCCTTGTGTAAGTGAAATAGTTAACACTATAAGAGGTCTTCATGAAACTTTGAATGATTCTATAGTAGTTCAAATGGTGTTAAGATATGCTCTTACCATATTCAATGTCAAATTATCAACTATTGTGGATATGCAAGATGTAAACACATTGATAATGTATCAACTACATGGAACATTATATGTCTATGAAACGAGAAGCAAAAAAGGAAGATCTACATTAAGGGAAGCAAACTTCAAGGCTGATTTGAATACCAAAGAAGATCCAAAAGGCTTGAGCTATGGATCTAATTAAGAAAAAGCCATTTTTTTAGAAGATTGAAGAGAGGGCTTGGCAAAGACAAATGTATTTTTCCTTTAAAAAAATTCAGTTGTGGAAAAGTTGGTCACTATGCATCTAAATTCCCACATAAGAAAATAATGAGTGACAATAAATAAAATAATAAGTATAGGAGAGTTCAAAAGGAAAGAAACTTAAATAAGAAGAGATTCTATAACAAATAAGACAACACCTCCTCAAAGGATGAGGATGAGAAACCTTCTGATGAAGAGAGTGCAAATGATTTCATGCTTAGGGCTATAGAAACCCAAGATGAAGGGAAATGTGGTTATGAACTAGATAAAGAAGAATATGTAGTATATCTAGAAGGATAACTAGTCAGTACCTTAGAATAAATACATAGGCTCAAGAAAAAGAAGAAGTGGAAAGAGTTTTTGATGAAATATGAAAAGGAAAAGGATGAAACTAAAGACTCACCAATTTTTCTTATGAAAGTGTGGTTGGAAGAAGCCAAGAAGATTCAAGGCACACTTTTAGAAAAACTAAACAGAAAGGGAAGAAATGTGAGAAGCTAGAGGAAGAAGTTGTCTCTATTTGAAAAGAACCAAGCTCAACTCAACTATAATCTAATATTTGTTAAAGATTCGAGAAATTGGATTAAATCCTAGCATTCAGAGATATCCTCTCATTAAAATTTGTCTCGGATATGAAGGAGAGACAAGTGCCAAGATAGTTGAAGGAGAAAAAATGAAATCCATCTTGAATCACACAAAGGATGTAACAACCATGTAAATGAAAACAATAAACCACAACAACAACAAAGAAGATCAAATGGAAGTAGGGAAATTGAGGAAAAAGTTGGTAAAACAACAGTAGTAGCAAAGGAAGGAAATGTACAAGAATTTAAACAACGATGAAAGTGATTTAAAAAATCAGCAAAGGCATCGTCTAGATAATTAACAAAGAATAAAAATATATTTCCCTCAAAGGCCATCTAATTATAGGTATGAAAATCTATTTTTATGGTTATTGCTATGTTTGCAAAATTTTTGGGCATAAAGTTATCGATTGTAGAGAATGTTTTAAATATAACTATAGAAGAAATGGATTATATCAGTCCTCAAATATTAGAGAAGAAATTTGTAAATCTTTTGAGGAATATTCCAAGAAGTAAAAATTATTTTTCTCCTTTACTAGATTATGTTGAATGTTATAAATATCGCAATTTTTAGGATAAGGAAGCTAAATGTAGAGAAAATAGAATCATATTATACGCTTGGACAAAGCAAGTGCAAGAACCCAGAACATGGAAAAGAAAAGAGCTAAAAACGAAGAAGAATATGGCATTGTCTTATATGCTCAGAAACAAGCCAACCATTGGTATGTGGACAATGGATGCTCCAAATATATTATTGGGGTAAGAGTAAATATTTATCACTATGTGAAGGTAAGATAAGTAGTGATACCTTTGGAAATGATGCTCTAAAAAAATTAGTGGGAAAATTCACAATTAGCTTGGATAACAGAAGAGGAAAGGCTAAGAATGTTCTTTTTGAGGATGGACTCACACACAATTTGTTAAGTGTGAGTCAGATGTGTGCCCAAGTGTATTATGTTACTTTTCACTCCAAAGTTTGTGAGACAAAGATGACAAACAAAAGGAAGTTAGTACCAAAGGTTGTGATAACTCTGGGTAATGTGTACATATTCAATGAGGAAAACAAGAAGTTTTGTTTGGGAAAGATTGACGAGATTTGGCTATGGAACATATGGTTGAGACACTTAAACTTTGATCATATAATTAAACTCAAAAGAAAAATATTGTAAATGAATCACCAAATATTCAAAGCCAAGAAATACAATTTGGAAGTCATGTGAAATTGGTAAAAAAAAATTATTACACTTCAAGACTAAGAGAAAATCATCAACCAAGCCTCTATAACTAGTTTATAGAGACTTATGTGGACATTCAAGAATTGAAACCCAAAGTGGAGAAATGATATTTTATCTTAACTATTGATGATTATAACATGCTGATTTATGTTGCATTTCTAAAAGATAAATATGAAGTGTTTGATAAGCTCAAACCCTTTGAAGCCCTTGCTAAAAACTAAATTGATTATAGATTTAAATTTGTAAAGTTTTAACAGATGTATGGAGTTTACCTTATGTTAGTTTATTTTTTTTTTTGAATAACATGGAATAAAAAGATAACAAAACAATGTGGTGGAGAGGAAAAACATATTGATGTATAAAATGGCTAGAGAAATGTTATATTAGAGAAATCTTCCAAAAACATTTTGGGTTGAAGTTATTCGTACATCATTTCATATTTTAAATAAAGCAGACTTTAGGGAAAACAATGAGAAGAATCCATATGACTTGTGGTATGGAAAACCAACCCCAATTAAGCATTCAAAGTTTTTGGCAACAAGTGCTACATCAAGGTTAATGATGAAAATTTGAGTAAGTTTGAAGCCAATTCGAAGTCATAATTTTAGGATATTCAACTAAGATAAAATGCTATAGATGTAATACAAAAATATTGTTGAAGATTGTTGACAACATTGATGAGGAGGTGGATGAAGCTTTACCTCTCAAATAAAAGCAACCAACATATTTGAGCCTACCTAATCATATCAATAATGAATATGAATATGAACAATGTGAATAATCCAAAGAGGAAGAATAATATCAGGCAACATGCTATCATTAAAAAACTCCTTCAAAGAGTGTACTAAGGAAGACCCCTGAAAGGGAATTCCCATGTTGAAGGAGTAGACTTTGAAGACATTTTTTCTCCTATTGCTAAATTGGGTGTGATAAGAATGTTTTTAGCATTTTCCTATCACAACAAGTTCAAAGTCTATCAAATGGATGTAAAATCATATTTTCTAAATGGAGAACTTGAAGGGGAAATGTATATAGAGAAACATGCAGGTTTTTAGTTGTCATATAATCTAGATGATGTATGTAAAATTAGAAAGGCCTTGTAAACAATAAAGAAAGGACTAAGAGCATGGTATTCTAGATTGGATAAATACCTACAATAACAAGGTTTCAAATGAGGGACAATTGACAGTAATATTTATATCAAATATGAATATGAAGGTATTTTAGTTCTTATAATATATGTTGATGACATATTTTTTTTAGGTGACGTAGATTTTCTAAACCAAAAATTTGTAGCTAAAATGCAAGCTAAGTTTGAAATGTTAATCCTAGGATAACTCTTCTTCTTCCTTAGTTTCAAGAAAAACAATCATCCAGATGAATGATTATCTCCCAAAGTAAATACCTCATGTAGATGTTGAACACATTTTAGATGGAATAAGGTTCACCTATTAACACTCCCATGGTCACTAGTTGTAAGTTGAGAAAATATGATAAATCACTTGAGGTCAACCAAATAATATTCTGATCAATGATTCATGACCTCTTGTACCTAATATCCTCGAGGCCAAAGTATAACGAAATATGTTGGCTTAGTAGCAAGGTATCAATAAGACCCTAAAAAGAGTCATATATCAACTACAAAAAGGATCTTGAATATTTAAAGGCCCCTATGGAATTTGGTTTATGGTATCCCAAAGGTGAGAAATTTTCCTTAATTTCCTACATAGATGTTGATTGGGATGGAAGTGTAGATGAGAAGAAGAGAAAAAATAATTGTGCTTTGTTCCTCAAATATAGTTTGGAAGCTTCATTAAGAAAAAATAAGACATCGATCTCAATATCCACAGTTGAAGCCAAGTATATATTAGTTATTGCCTGTTACACTCAAATTCTATGGATGAAGCAAACAATGCAAGACATGAAGGTAATGTATGAAACATCGGTTCTCACAGTGTGTGATGAGACAAGTTCCATAAGTATGTCCAATAAACCTATTCTTCACTCAAAAACTAAGCATATACCTATCAAGTACCATTTTGTTAGATAATAGGTGGATTATCATATTGTAATGTTGGAATATATATCAACCAAGGAACAAATAGTTCATATATTTGCGAAGCCTTTTTCCTAAAATCCCTTTGATTATTTGATGAAGAATTTGGTAGTAATTTCTCCCTCAAATTTTCAATAGTTTGTTAAAAATTAATTAACGAAGCAATGAATTACACAAAATATTGTGGAAATACAAATACAAAAACACATAAAAAAAGAGAGACACAAATATACATGGTGATCCTCATATTATCTCTATCACCCACCATATCTGCATCAACATATCCTTGTAAAGAAATGTTTGAAACACCAAAGCATAAAGCTTGATTTATGGTACCTCTCAAATACCTATAAATCCACTTCACTTCCATCCAATGTTCTTTTCTTGGATTGTTCATATACCTACTTACAACTCCCACTGCATGTGCAATATCAGGCCTTGTGAAGACCATTGCATACATTAAGATTCCAACTATTGATGCATATGGAACTTTGCACATATAATCCATCTCTTCCAGTGTCTTGGGACACATCTACTTAGTTTGAAATGGATAGCCAAAGGTGTACTAACTGGTTTTTCATTCTACATAATAAATCTTTCTAACACCTTTTGTATGTACTCACTCTCAGAAAATGTTAATTTGTGATTTTTTCTATCTCTATTTATTCTCATACCAAGGATTTGTTTCACAGCACCAAAATCATTCATTGCAAATGAATTTTCCAATTTTCCTTTAAGCACATTTATTTCCTACATGTTAGACCCTACAAATGGAATGTAATTTACATACAATAGAAATATAATATAATTGCCATCATTTTGTTCCTTAAGATAAACATAGTGATCATAATGACATCTAGTATAATGTTGTTCATACATAAACCTGTCAGATTTTATATACCATTGCCTTGGAGCCTATTTTAGGACATACAACACCTTCTTCAACCTGCACACTAATTTCTCCTTCCCTTTGACCTCATACCCTTGTGGCTGCTACATATATATTTCTTCCTCCAAATCCCCATGGAGAAAGGTTGTCTTTACATCTAACTTCTCAAGATGAAAATTTTATGCTTCCACTAGACATAAAATAGTTCTAATTGAATTCATTTTAACAACAGGAGAAAAATGTCACCAAAGTCTATACTTACTTTTCTAAAAGCCCCTTCACCACAAGTCTAGCCTTATACCTACGTTTACCTCCATATTCTTCCTTCAACCTGTAAACTCATTTATTATGTAATGTTATTTTACCTACAAGAAAATTGATTAAGTCCCCAATCTACTTATGCATTGAGGAGTCTGTATCTTCTTTCGTGGCTTGCTCCCACTTCTTCTCAGTTTCTACCTACATTTCTTCTTCATATCCTTCTGGTTCATGATAATCAATTGAAAACACATAATATAATGAAGGAGAGTATCATTCATGGGGTCTGCTTATCCCAGTAGATCTTATAACACCAGTTTTAGGTGTTTGAGGCGCTTGTTGTTATTGTGGTTTTTTTATTGTTCTGGCTGCTAATCATTATGATTTTCAGGAACCTTTACTTTTTATGTGATCTCATAAACACTGTGTATTATTTGTTTTATTTTTTTCTGTTTCTTTTCCTACATCTAATCCTTATACAAGGCCTTTTCCGTGAATATGACACCTCTACCCCTAATGATTTTGTGATTTTCATAATCATATAAGTCATAAGAAAAATCATTAACACCATATCCAATAAAGGTACATTTCCTTGAGTTTTGCTCAAGATTTTGTTCTATTTTCATAATTAATGTGAACAAATGCTTCACAACCAAAAGTTTTTAAAAATAAGTAGCTTAACTTTTACCTATCCATGCCTCCTCTAGAATACCACCAGCCAAGGAAGTTGAAGGCCCTCTATTTATTAGATAAACAATAGTATTTACAACATCTACCCAAAATTGTAAGGGAAATCCTACATCCAATCCCATGCACCTTACACACTCTATGATTGTCCTACTCATCCTTTCTGACACAACATTTTCCTATGGTGTTCCTGGAACTATCTTCTCTCTACAAATCCCATGCTCTAAACAATATTTATCAAAATATTTGTTGCAGTATTCATGTCCATTGTTTTATATGATACACTTCAACTTCTTTCCTATCTCATTCTCAACCAAAGCTTTCCATTCCTTCAAAATATCAAATAAATCAGATTTACTCTGAATACAATAAATTTAGGTTCTCATAGATGCATTATAAATAAAAGTAACATAATAGTGAGAACCACCGAGGATGATACTTGAGCAGGTCCAAATACATCTGTATGCACAAGCTATAATTTTTAGCTCTTGTTTTCCTTCCCAAATCTGATAAATTTGACTCTCTTCTGTTTTCCGTAAACAAAATTTTCACAAAAATCAAAATCAACATGCTTCAAAATATTGGGCATGGAATCCCCCCAAGGCATGTTTTGGGGCTTAAAGCCCAAATTTTTACCAAGTCCATTGTAAAGACTCCACGATTTGTGGGTGCGGAGTGTGAAGTCATAATAGAGTCACATGGTTGTCTGCCCTTGATTTTTGTAATGTAATGTTTGCCTAAAAGATCCACCCATGATCCGCGGACCATGGGATTGTATAAATAGAGTGAGGCTCTAAGTGTATAAGATAACTAAGTGAGTCTAAGATATCGAGTCGAAGTGTAAAGTGTGTCTTGGGTTGTAGAGTAGGAGAAGGCTCTACAACTGAGTGCGCAGAGGCCTAGTAGTCCGCAGTTGAGTGCACAAACCCCTACAGCTGAGTGCACAAACCCCTACAGCTGAGTGCACAGGGCAGGTCGAGTCTGTAACCGTGGGAAGAATTAACAAAGAAAAGTTTTGTCATATTTTTGTGCATATTTTCCTATTTATGTATTATTGGGTATAAATTGTAAGTTTATTGTTTATTTGCTACGCGAATTCATATGATTGTGATGTATAAATAAATATAGTGTAAGGCATCCATTTACGTAAAGATAACTAATTGGTGTAGGAAGATAAGTAAATAGTGCAGAGCGCTGCTGCAGCACCGTGGAAGCCCCACAACTCCTGGTTAGGGCCGTGTGAAGGCAAGGAAATTAGGGCGCGAGGGACAGGGAAGTACGTGAAGTAACATGCTCGAAGGGACTAACAGTTGGACCCCATCAAACCTCAGACATCTCAAGGGTGAAGAAACTTGGTTCTATCACCCCCCCATACTACTTCATGTGAGACCTCAGTCCATGCTCCACGGGCTATTGCCGAAAGGGCCAATAGTAGAGGGATTTGTTTGGCTAATTAACTCCAAATCTGGGTCAAGCCCCAACAAGCCAACAAATGGTTCCATTGCCGGCACCAAGCTCTGCATAGAGATTTCTGATGTCATATCACTGGAATCCAAATAAGAAAGGAATTGAGGATTGGTTGGATAGGAAGATTCACGAGTTCATGGTACAGGAGAATAGGAATCTGCAACTATCAAAAGAAGAGTGGTTAGGTTGCTACTTATACACATAGATCCATGAAATTTTCTTCGCATCCTTCCCTACTAATCTATACGAGTGCATTGTGAAGCTAGTAGATAACTAATGAAGGTGAAAGCTTGACAAACCTATTGTGTGGACTCCAGAGTTGGTGCGCATATTGAAAGCATCGGAGGATAAGATTGCATGCGTTGTTGATCACTAGCTCGATCAAATTATAGGAGGATTCATCACTGAGTTTGCAGTAGGTACTTCAATTAGCTATAGCGAAGTAGAGGGATGCTTCCTCAATGGACCACGAGGTAAGTACGTTAAGTCTTTGAACACTTGGATTAAAATGCTACTATGTGGAAAGTGGATTATGCAAATAAATTGATGTTTGGGGCTACACGAAGTGGGAAAATCTACAGAAACAAAGGTAGTGCAAAACTAGAAACTAGCCCCTTGATTTCACCTTCGCGAGGGAATGAGGGAGAGCTCGTGAAGGTCTCACCAAGAAGTGCAATAAATTTAATAAGGTAGAGGATTCTGTGCATACCACCCCCACCCACACCAAGACCAGTTTCACCATCTTCACCTCCATCTTCACCCATATCAGCTCCACCACCACTACAAGTCAATATGGCAAGCGCGATAAAATTTCTAGTATTCAAGGGAGTAGGAAATGAAGATCCAAACTAGTTTTGGTTCATGATAAAATCTATATGGGAAGCGCAGGGAGTTATGGATGACAATATAAATAAATAATGTTGGTCAATGCTCTGCAGGATCGCACACTGACCTGGTATAATAAGCATTCCAATGACAATCCAGATGCGAGGATCATGGATATCTAAATTGTGCTAAACAAAGAATTTAGCAGGCTGAAGTTAAAGGCACGGTTAATCATTGGGTTCAAGGAAATCACAATGCTACTAGGTGAAACCCCATGGGAGTTGGATCAGAGACTAAAGTGCACAATTTGCGAAGCTAATATGACATTGATAAATGGACAACACCACGAATGGTTTGTAGCATCGTTTATGTTGCATCTAAGGAACGCACTGTCACAACAGAGGCTAACAACTCAGGCTGAGGCCTTGGAGGTCACAATAAGACTACACGAGACCCTGATATAGGATCCAAACCTAGGTGTTTAGCAGATTCACGTGCAGTTGAAAAGCTTGTGCCTTGAGATGCAGAGTCTGAAGCAATAGAGGAAAACTTAGCCAGAAGTGCATGATGAGGTATGGTGCATAAAGTCTAAGGGTTAGGGAAATGGCAAGGACCACTACCTAGTGTTCACTAATTACCCTGCGGGAGGAGGACCAATACCATTGAGATTGAAGGCACAAGTAGGAGCGAGCACGACACTTGCATTATGGTGAGCGATTTGTCAGATAGGAGGAAAGCATGCTACAAATAACTTCCATTTAATACAGAAGTACACGTAGAATTCACAATAGTTGTTTTGTAAATTTCTATAGATCAGTGGGACATGATGAGCACACTTGTAGAAGTTATGAGTTGATGATGGATTGGACTCCTACCTAGAGAGTTCAGGACGAAACACTTTGCTCTGGGCCACGAAGGATGCAACCCAGATCCACGACAGTAAGATATTTTGGGTGTTCATGGAAATGAACATCAGAATGGGGATTAGCTGCAATCCACAGCTATCATCCATTGTCTACAACATCTTCCAATGCTTTATAGAATAAAGCAGACCTCCAAAGCATATATATCACAGCCTGCAAGGACCCGACCAAGCAATCGAGAGAGCTACCCTTTGTAGCCACAGATGATGTAATCTTTGATGTACTGGAAACATTGTTGTCGGAGTGGTGCACCCCAGACATCATGATAATGGAGAAGTATGTGGTGCAGAACAAGAAAGAAGAGGCCAAACTATGCATGGTGCAGTTGGTAGAGGAGAGAAGGCAAGAAACAGTAGCAACAGCATCACAGGAGGCAGCTGAGAAGGCGTCTGAGGGCCAGAAGTCACCTTCACATGGGCAGGAAACAGAGGCAGAGGAGGGCGGTGCGGACCCACAAATCGCGTCAACACAACTGAAGCACTAGTGTCCAAGTGAACAGACATGGTTTCACAAGAAGGTCAAGGCATCAAAGTTGTCTATTGACTCGATCACCCTTACTGAGGGTGATCTGGAAGACATCAGTGAGACGGTGTGTGATGTCACCTTTGAGGCCCTCTAGAACTTCGCGCAAGAGAATCAGATTATGTTGGGGGTCCTCAAAGTGTAGCTGCAGGAGTTGCAAGTGTGCACTCCTCATGGTGGTACCCTTTCGACCAACCTCACAGTTGGGACAACTGCAGCGAAGCAAATGATACGCGCTCCGGAAACAAATACAATATGGTTGCTGGAAGGGGCACTAGTGACAACAAATGAGGCCAATAGGCCTATGATTAGCACACTGAAAGGTATCAGGATCAAAATGGCTGCACTCCCACGATAGATGCTATACGTTCTGCAGGATGTGATTATTGCAAAGCTACGAGCTAGGGAGAGCCACGCACTGCAAGTACTAAGCGAGAAAAATATCAACATGGAGAAGTTGAGCTTGTAGCGCAACAAAGTGGTGTCATAGAATAGGTAGCTGGTACAGGTACTGGAAGAAGCCTGTCAAATGGTCCCTGAACTTGCCATCCCAGCAGATACAGCAACAGAAGGGCACATCCACAGGCTGGAAGCAAGGGTGCACGAGGTGCGAGAAGAAATGAATAAGGTTCAGTGGGAGTTGAACCTTCAGATAACAGAGTTGTGGTTGAAGGCACAACCGTTCACCCCTCTGGAAGTAAAATAACAACATGCCAGCAAAATTGCATCAGGGCGGGAAGAGATCAAAAGTGCAGTAAGGGACTGCACCAGAATGTTGGAGGACTCATTTGAGGTCCTTACGAATTTGCAGGAGGACCCTAACATCCAACGTGTAGAGACAGAGGCATGTGAGCTCCAGCAAAAGTATGACAGTGTCAAAGGGACCACACATATGGTGGTCCTCACTCAAAGGCTTGCGTGAATGTAACAAACCAAAGCGCTGAAAGAATAGGTGGACACAATGCAACACAAAGAAGCAGTCCTAAAGGTGCGCGTTTAGCCTTAGATCGACGAGGCTTTCACCATCACAACAACAATTGAAGGCAAGCTTGCAAAAATGTAGGGGACAAAGGAACAGGTCCAGGGAAGCAATTCCGACACCATGGTCTCGGAAACTTCAGCAAGTAGCTACTCAGTGCGTTACCGACCTTGTATCAGTTCAAACAAAGTTGGAGGGACTCCGCGCAAAGATCTCCGCATCAACAGAGTGACTCAAGGGCGAGTCATGATGTTTGTGTTGGGGGCCTGTTGGGCATGGAATCCCCCCAAGTCATGTTTTGGGGCTTAAAGCCCAAATTTTGACCAAGTCCATTATAAAGACTCCACGATTTGTGGGCCCCGAGAGCGAAGTCATAATAGAGGCACACTGTTGTCTACCCTTGTTTTTTGTAATGAGATGTCAGCTTGCAAGATCCACACATGGTCCGTCAGCCATGGGATTGCATAAATAGAGCGAGGCTCTAAGTGTAGAAGATATCTAAGGAATGAGGTAGAAGTATGGTGGGTCTAAGAGATTGAGTCAAAGTGTAAAGTGTGTCTTGGGTCGTAGAGTAGGAGAAGGCTCTGTTGCTAAGTGCATAAAGGCCTAGTAGTCCGCAGCTGAGTGCGTAGACCCTTGCAGCTAAGTGCGCAGGTTAGGTCGAGTCTGTAACCATGCGAAGCATTATTAAAGAGAATTTTGTCATATTTTTGTGCATATTTTCCTGTTTATGTATTATTTGGTATAAATTGCAAGCTCTTTTGAACTCATATGAATGTGTTGTATAAATAAATATAAAATAAGGCATCCATTCACGTGAAGATAAATAACTCGTGTAGGAAGATAAGTAAATAGTACAGAGCACTGTTCCAGTAGCACAGAGGCCCCACAACCCTTGGTTAGGGCTGCATGAAGGCAAGTATATCACCACGCGAGGGACAGGGAAGTAAGTGAAGTAACATATGTGAAGAGACTAATGGTTGGACCCCATTAAACCTCAGACATCTCAAGGGTGCAGAAACCTGGTTCCAGCACCCCCCCATATTACTTCGAGTGAGACCTTAATCTACACTCTGTGAGCTATTGCCAAAAGGGCCAGTAGTACAGTGATTTGTTTGGCTAATTAACTTCGAACGTAGGTAAGGCCCCAACAAGCCAACACAAACCTCGTAAGAAGAATCTGCATCCATTTCTCATTCATGTGCCCAAGCCTATGATGCCACAATGTTGTATCTACTCTTGTGGAGGTAAAAGCATTAAAATAATAATAAATACCATTGCATAAATACAATGTACCAACTTTTTCTACTTTTGTTATTATCGGGGCTCATTTAGTGACCTTACAAGTTTTGTCTATGAATGTAGTTACACAACCTTCACCACCTAATTTCCATATTGAACTTAAATATTTCTTTAGATCTGAAACATACCTTACTTCCTTCAATAGCCATTGGTTTCCATTTTGTTCCTTTATAAAAAGCTTACCCATTCGAGTGATTTTACAGGGTTTATCATCACCGAAATGAACATGTCCAAAATCTCCTTGAACACAGTCATTAAAGTGTTTCATATTAGGTGCAACATGGAATGAAGCCCTTGAATCAACCACCTAGGCATCAATAATTTTTTCTAATGAAAGAAGCAAAACATCTTGCAACACATCAACTGTCATATTCACTTCATGATTGTTCTCTTGTTGTCCATCTCATTCCTTTCCTTTCCGAGATTTGCAGTCTTTCTTTAGGTGTCCTTTCATCACACATTTCTAGCACATTATCACTAATTTGGATTTGGATCTGCCTTTTCTTGAGTTACTGTGATTTCCTGGGCTCCTTCCTCTTTCCATTTTTATTCCCCTCATCTCTACAATTAAAGCATTATATGATGTCACACCAAATCTTTCTCGTCCCATTTCCTTGCTAAGGATGGCACCAATAACATCATCAAACTTTAAATCACTAGATCCTGAGACAAAGCTACTAATAGTCATAACTAAGCCATTCCAAATTTTTGGAAATGACAACAAAAATAATAGAGTCTTCGCTCCATCATCAAAATTTACACCTATAGAACTTAACTAACTGGTAACCTTGTTAAATTTATTTAAATATCAGCAACTGTTGGCTTGATGGGCCCTAACCCAGGTTCAATGTTAGTCACCCAAGAAAATGCCTACACTACTGGCCCTTTCGGCATCAACCCGCGGAGCGCAGACTGAAGCCTCACCTAAAGCAGTATGGGGGGATGCATGAACCAAGTTTCCACACCCTGAGATGGTTGTGATCTCGATCTATACCTCCTAATCCTACCCTCGTGTAGATCAATAAGCTTTTAGGGCTTATCAAGGTTCCTTCTCCTCTGTCCTTTAGTCCCTCCACAAAGGTACCCACCTGATCTTTTTGCAACCCTAACCTAATGTCCAGGAACTTATGTGCTTATCTGGCTACGTTATTGCATAAGTTCCCAAGTTAACTTAAGTGTTTCCTAATCTACCATGCATTTACATTTATCTTTGTGTAATCCTATATTCTTGCTCATGTTCAATTAACAGATATAATTGAATATATTTGCGCATTCAGTAAGCTTTATACTGTAAACCCAAATCGTATCATAATATAATCAGATGCATTAAACAGAGACAAAATACACAGTGATTTGCAACATACTTCTCTTTATTAACATCTCAATTTTAGTTTAGACTCTATCCACCCTATGCACACAGTTGTAGGGGTCCACACACTCAGTTGCAGACTTCCACCCTACGCCTCTGCGGACTCATCTATAAAGCCTCTACTTACACTAAGAACTAAGAACACTTAGAACTTCTTACCAAAACTCTTCTTAACACTACGGTATCTTTATAGCTGACATGAGACTTTACAAAACAAGGGAGGATAACCCTTTGACATCTTTGTGCTTTGCGACCACAAAATGCGGAGAATTTACATCTTTATTACAAAATTTGGGCCTTCTGCCCCAAAACCTGCCTCTTGGGGGAACCCATTCCCAACATGACTCCAACACAAATATGGTGATTGGCCCTCGAGTCACTCTGTGCGAATAGAGATCATGGCGCGAAGAACCCCCACCTCGACCTATATGACTTCTACCTCGGCAATGCATTGTGCGGCTGTCTGCTTTATTTATTTGATCAATTGCTCCGTGGTTGGCCCCGCACTGTCAGTCTGAAGCTTCTACTAAGTATCCTATAGACTAGATAGCTTGCCTTCAATGGAGGCTATGATCAAGTAGGCCTTGTATAACCAAGGCTTCAATAGGACCTTCAACACTACCTCTTTGTACTGAGCTACATCTACCTGCTCCTTCAATGCCTTGGACTCTTGTAGCTTTGTAAGTATCTGTGTGAGGGTAACAATACGTGTTGTCCCTTTCCTCATCGTAGCGCTGCTGCAGCTCTTGCACCTTTGTTTCTAGCCTCTACACAGTAGGGTCGTCTTGTAGGCTGGTTAGTACTTCAAACGACTATTCACAAAGCGTTGTGCAATCCACCACTGCACTTTCTACTACCGCTATTGTCTCTGCTATAGCAGTCGCACGCTGCTCCTTGTCTTCTGGCGAAGTTGAAGGCTGGGCCTTCAACTGCAACTCTGCAATTTGGAGGTTCAAATCTAACTGAACCTTTGCCAATTCTGTGTGGGTGTCTCACACCCCTGTAGCGAGTTTGCAAATGCGCATATCTACCCACTCATTCATAGGAATGGCCAACTCCGGGACCATTCAGAATGCTTCCTCCATGGCCTTAATCATGTGTTGATTCGTGTCAATGAGTGTCATCATGGAGGTGATGGCGGAGTCTTGCTATACACCCATTTGAGTATTGTTGATCTTCTGCTCATTGATCACCTGTAAACTGTGTTGTTCACAGGCCCTCAGTTCCACGATCACCCCATCCAATAGTAGGTGGAATGCCTCGCTAGGAAGCATTGCCAAGTTCAATCCTACTCACTTGAGTGTGCTGACAGTGGGCCTATTAGCTTCTGTTTCTGTCGTTAGTGCTCCATTTGATAGTAATATGGCTTGGGAGACCTTCACACACAACATCCCGATGGCTTCTGAAGTACCAATGGCCAAACTTGTGGATGTCGCGCCAGTCTGTGATGCTTGAATCTGTAGCTCTCATCAATTTGCCTGAATGGCCCCCAATGCTTGCTGCTGCTACTACTCAAACTACTGTAGTAGTCCTATGGTGGCATCCCATACTGCATCTCCAATGTCACTCAGATCCCCCTCTGTTAGGGTGATCAAGTCCATGGACATCTTGTTGGCCTTGGACTTCTTCCACGACCCTACTTTTTCTTGTCCCCTTGTATGCTTGATACAGAACGGAGGCGTCTGGAGGTCTGATCCTCCCTTCTCTATCTGATCATCCTCTTCTTCCTCTTCTTCTAGGGAGGGAAACTTCTCTTTGTCAGAGTTACGCTCTTCTCCTCACGTCTGTCCACCTGTCTCCTGTGTGGCAGCGTAGTGAGCCTTAGCCTTATCCTTAGTCTCCTTTCTCATTTTCTCAGCCAGCTGCTCCATCTTGAGCTTGGATTCATCTTTCTTCATCTATGTCATTTTCTTGCTGGATCCCGCTGATAAGTCTAAGGCAGTGTGCCATTCTGCCGGTCGCCTATCAATAGCCACTTGAATCTCATCATCTTTCACCAAGTAGGGCAAGTCATGTAACTTCTGCTTGGGGTCCCTTTGCACCCTTATGGATACATGGTGGAAATAAACCTTAAATTCTATGTACGGCTACAATTTATCAAGGATGGTAGGCAACAACCATGGCTTGTGGTTGATGGCCATGTGCACGTTCATATCCATCAACATCCAAAAGAGCTTGTTGTCCTTGATCCACTGAGGATCCTTAGGCACCCACATCGACGCGTACTTTAGGGCCTCAGGCAGTGCTAGGGCGACCGAGGGAAATTCGTTGTCTTCAGGTAGCTCCAAGGCTATGAGCATAATGGATAGGAAGAGCCACACATAGTGGAAGGTCTTGCTGAGGTCCTCCACCTCGTGACAGTTCACAAGGAACTCATCGCAAATGTAGTTCGCCCAATTAAACTGAACATGATGAGCCCCAAAATTGGGTAACTTGTTGGGCTCATTTTGCCTAATTTTTCTTCATCAATCCACCATTTTTCATAGTTTATGCATGATTTTGAGTATATTTACGTGAATTGAACGAATGATAATAGTCACTTGACCAATAAGGCTAACACGTGGTTATTGCAGATTTTCAGACAAATTTTGGACCAAGGCCAAGCATTTATGAGCCAAATGACAACCAAGCATGAGGGAACAAGGGTGAGGATTCATAGGAAGGGTGTCTCTTGCACTAAATCGCCCCTTCCTCGAAATTCTCCACCCTCAGCTCGGAGTTCAGCAGGCCACCAAAAATGATTCCCAAGGGCAGATGAGTAGTTTTGTGTAAAGTGACTAATCACTGGCAATTTGAGCAGCTGAGCCCCTTGAGTTAAGGAGGGATATTGGAGGCCCTCGTAGTGTATAAGAAGGAAGGCTTCCAACCTTCATAGGTTACTTTTTGAACATTTGTATTTTTCACTCTAGTGTTGCTCTGTTTTTTTCTCATTTGTGGAGATTTGCTGTAGACATTTCTGTGACATGGTTATTTTATGAATAATGGAGATTAGTTTCATTTTGCTTCAGTTCTGAGCTTCTTTTTAGGATCTTGTAGCTCTTGGGGTTGGGCCCAACCCAAGTGCCACGACCTCCTCTATGTAGTGTTATATGTTTTTTTGTTGCCTTTAATTAATTTTTGCTAGTAGGTTACAATCTTGTTTGGTTTCTTAGTCCATTATTGATGATAGAAATAGTTGTTCATGTTTCGGGTCGATTTAATAGGTTGGTAATAGAAAATATCTTTGAAATGGGCTACCAAGCAACCCTTGATCTCACTTCTCCCTCCTTGGGACCATGAGCTGAGACCAAGGTGTCCTTGCTACCATAAAAACACTCTTCTTGCTTCTTCATGCGATTGCTAGTGTTAGATTCATAGATGCAAAAGTTGGTACCAATTGTGGTTACATGCTTGGATCCATTCTTGCCTGCTTTTCATAGTTGACTTACATGATTTTCTGCCAACAAACTGTTGTTCATCATGATTTCTAGTATTTAGGTCAAATTAGGTTAAAGTAATTAGATCCTTGGTTTTCCTAGTCTTCATTTGATCAATTTGGAAAATAACGTGTGGAGCACCTGTGATACCTCCTACCCTACCCTTATCCCATCAATGCAACCCGCTTCATCCTCTAACTCAGATTCTTGCCCTTCATTCGCCACATTTTGCCATTTTGCCCTAATTCCTACACTCTTGCGCAACATTGCTTCTCCTATCTTCGAACCAACCCAATCGCCTTAACCACTCTTCATCCTTAATCACCAATTCCTAGACCTCCTCACACCCTTATCACACCTCCATACCCACTTCTACACCTTTCTTCCACCATCAACCCTCCAAAATTCCCTTTCGATACATCTTGTAGAAGCTACAGTACATCCTGTAGAACCCTTGCAGACTTCCTGTAGAAGCTCACGAGAGCGGTTTCTTGAGCTCCCACACTCTGAAACTTTCTAGAAAGTTGTTAGGGACCCCTTATCCCCTATTCTCACCTTCCCAACCTCCTGTAAGCATTTCCTTTCGCCAATCCACCTCTGCACAGTCAAAAACTGTTAAAGCACATGCATAATAACTCTGCCAACTTACTCAAAAATACAAAAAGATGTTTCTTTTCAAATTTCACTTTAGAAGTAGCTTAGACACATGCACTTAACCTTCCAAAGAATCAATGGCATCTTTTTTAGTAGCTTTCATATCTTTTCTTACATGAGTAGGGCTAGTTGGTAAAACTAGGGTTTCCTAGGGTTTGCATTTCCTTTCAGCTTTTCAGTTTATTTCTACAAGTAGATTAACCTCCTTTGAGTTAGCTTTCATCCATCAGTTAAAATATTCTTCTAAGAGCTGATAGAAGTTGGCTTAAGCTCCTATCAGACTTGTGCCAGCTGATCAAGTGATGACCACGACAAGAGCTAGTACTTGTGCATATAGCACCGTCGCTTCAAGTTTGTTACGAACTACCAGGTTGATAAAAGTAAAGAAGGGAGTCCCAGGAGTTGCAGCATTATTGCTGCAATACTGGAGCCCACCGTATTTTTGGCTCTATTGTCAGGGAAGCATCAAAGTATTGGTGATTGCTGCTTTTCTTCTATTTTCTACTACAACCTTCTGCTAAGTAGTTTATTTCATCAAGAGTAGAGTAGTTGTTTTATTTCCATTCTGCAATTTCATTTCTGCAAAAGTAGATTAGACATTTCCTGCTTTCCTAGATTAGCATTTCAATTCTACAATTCCAATTCTACAAGCGTAGATTAACTTTTCAATTCTGCAAGCGTAGATTAACATTTCAATTCCACAATTTCAATTCTGCAAACATAGCTTAGCATTTCATTTCTGCAATTTCATTTCAGCAACATAGATTAGTCCTTTCCTACTTTCATTTCAATCCTGCATTTTCATTTCAACAAATTAGACTATAGTTAGTTGCAGTTCAATCTGTTTCAGTTTCGTAGGTACAAGCAAAAAAAGCAACCCAAAACATTCCATTTCATGCCTAGTAGGAATAGAGACAATATCAGAAAATTCTTACCCAACACCCCCACCACATCACTGAGTCAACCTTCTCTCTTCTTCGGTGGCAGTGATCCAGAAGAACCTATAGGTGAACCTCCAGAGATATACGAAGATCCTGTAATAGAAGAAGAGCAAGAAAACATTCCTCTTGAGACCATGGCTGAACGAAGAAACGATATAGGAGACAAGGAGAGAATAGAAGGTACCTTTCCCATCCAAGAGACCAATGGGGACACGAAAATGAAAAACATAAGTCCCTCAACCTTACCTCACTTCCATGGATTGACCACTGAAGACCCTGATACCTTCATGTTTGAGTTTTCTATCCTTTATTGAACTTATGACTATGCTGAAGACGAGAAAAAGTTGAAAATCTTTCCCTCTACCCTCAAGGATGCAGCCCTACACTGGTTCATGGGGTTACCTGGAAACAGTATCACAACTCTTCCAAATGCAGCAAGCCTTTAACAACAAATACCGGGACTATTGTAGGTCAAAGGAAACGAAGGGAGAAATCCTTTGGATGACCATGGGAAGTGATGAATCTTTAGAAGACTATGAAGAGAGGTTCCAACTTAGTTATAAAAGGGCCAGGTGCACACTTGACCTTGAATCTCTAAAGCTGGTTCTACTCCGAGGAGTCCTTGAAGACCTTTTATATACCCTCCATTTGCTAGCTGGCGGAGACATCTACCAACTAGCTTATGAGGACACAAAGACTGTGTTTAGAAACCACTCTAAGGAAGCCCGGAAAAGAGGTATGGGGAATCCACTTTCAGCCAGTGCCACCTTCTCCAAACATGATTTTACAAATCAAATGAAAGACCTTAAAAGTGAGATGAGACAGACCCTTGCCATGCAACTAGATACTTTCCGAATCCAATAGAAGAAAGAGGAAGCCGAGAGGGATTTAGCCATCTTTTGTCCCAGATGCACAAGGAAGCATCCTAAGAACGAGTGTCCATTGTAATTGGTAGAGGTATGTTTCGTTTGTGAGGAAGACCACCCTACGAACCAATGCCCAAGCTTGCCCAGATTTAAAGCCATGTACCAAGGGGCCGAGGGAGCCACTGAACCACTCTACTTCCTCAACCAAAGGAGGCCACATGGATCCAAACCTTACTAGGAGGGGATGCAGGGGACATATCAAACTTATTACCACCCCAACGAATCCGCTCATATACCTTCTTGTGGCCCCCCTACTCATCCTTTCTGGTCCGCACCTCCTCCTTGGTCTTATCCATCTCAATATCATATTCAACCCACTGCTCATTCGTTTCACTCTCATGTTCAGCCACAACCTCAGTGGCATGCATCTCAGTCGGGGTAGAGGCCCCAATAAAACTCTCCTCCGACTATTTTGCCTCCACCACCTGTTCCACCTCAAACATTACCTCCTGCTCCTCCAAGACAACCCTAGATGCCTGTTCAACCAAACCCGAACACCACTAACAGACAGGCCCAATAGGTATATACTGGAGAGACAACATTTCCTACCTATGCTAGAGATTTAGGAGATCAACCTATGATCTGGGAAGATCCTTCCAGATCGCCAACCTCCTCTAGAGGATGAGGAAGAGAAACAAGAAAGTGAACCCAAAGTCATTCCACCCTTTCCTGAGAGACTAATGGTAACCACACAACCAAACCTGGATGAGATTGAACTTCTGGGAGAACTTAAATAGTTGTGTGTGAAAATACCACTTCTCCAAGCCATAAAAGATGTACCAATATACAACAAATTGATCAAGGACAAGTGTTTCAGGCACCTAGGCTGGCACAAGAGAGATGCCCCAACTATCAATGTCATAGGACAGCTGTCTGATCTAATGTTGGGACAAGTAATCTGTCCAAAATATTTGGACCCTAGAAGTCATGTAGTTGATGTCCACATCAATGGCACCATCATCCCCCATGCCTTGATTGATCTAGGGGCTGCCATTAATGTGATGTCCAGGGACACTACGCTAAAACTTAACCTTCAGAGTTCCTCAAGAAAGACCTTGACAGTACTGCAATTAGCAGACCGCTCCACTATGACTCCCGAAGGGATTGTGGAAGATTTCCCAGTCTCTGTTGATTCTTGGTAGTACCCTGCGAACTTCTTGGTCCTTCAGCCAAAGGCAAAACTCACTAGATACCCCCTCATTTTGGGAAGGCCTTGGTTGGCCACTACAGATGCTTACATCAGTTTTCGAGCAGGGACCATGACCATCAAGAATGGGCCTATGTCCAAACATCTAGTCCTATATCGTCCTGCCAAACCTCTTTTAGAACATGATTTACCTCTCTGGTTGGAGGAGGGAGATGAGGATGAAGTCTACTTTGCATCATTGTGCACAGTAGAAGCCACCAGGGGAGGTCCTCAAACCGAGGATGACCTAATTGAGAATCTGATTCAAAATCCACCTCCCTGTGTGCTACCTTTAGAGGAGCTGGTGGAGGGTACCTAAGCCAACACTCTAGTGGACTTCTGTGTGATTGATCCGACCTCTCCTAGAGTTAAGAATGTGGAATTTGGACCTGAAAGAACCTTAAATATCATCTCATCCCTATCTCCCTCTCAGGAGGAGCTGTGTAGCTTATTGAACCACCATTTGGATGCTTTCGCTTGGAGCTATAAGGAAATGAAAGGAGTCCATCCTTCGGTATGTACCCATCACATTTACATCAAAGAGGATTGAAAACAGTCACGCAGCCTTAGAGGAAAATGAATCTAGCCCTTAAGGACATTTTCAAAGAAGAATTGCAAAAGTTGTTGGATATAGGATTCATCTACCCCATCTCTAACAGTGAGTGGGTCTCTCCTCTGGTGCTTGTACCGAAGAAAAATGGGAGGTGGAGAATCTGTGTAGATTACTAAGAACTTAACAAAGTCACCAAGAAGGACCATTTCCCTTTGCCTTTCATAGATCAGGTGTTAGATGGATTGGCAGGGAAGATGTTCTTCTCTTTCCTAGATGGGTTTAGCGGGTATAATCAGATCCAAATAAGTCCGGAGGACCAAGATAAGACCACCTTGACTTGTCCATGGGGTACCTTCGCCTACTGGGTCCTTCCCTTTGGGCTATGCAATGCTCTTGCCACTTTCCAGAGAGCATTACTAAGCATATTCACGGAGCTGGTTCATGATTCAGTAGAAATCTATATGGATGACTTTACTCCTTATGGGTCCAACTTCCAAGAAGCGTTGGCTAACCTAGGAAAAGTTTTAACCAAGTGTATTGATATTAACCTATCCCTCAGTCCCAAAAAATGTGAATTCCTGATGACTGAAGGGACCATGCTAGGTCATACAATTTCTCACCAAGGATTATAGGTGGATCCCAACAAAATTGCTACCATCCAAAAGGTTCCACCTCCTCAAAAGGTAAGAGATGTTCAGAGTTTCCTAGGTTTAGCAGGATATCATAGAAGATTCATTAAAGATTTCAGTAAGCTAGTTTCGCCATTGTTTGGTCTTTTGGGGAAAGATGTTGAGTTTATAGGGACTGACAACTATTAAGAGGCTCTGGATGAGTTGAAAGATAAGCTAGTAACCACCCCAATCTTGAGAGGTCCAAATTGGGCCCTACCTTTCCACATCCACACTGATGCCTCGAACACAGCCATAGGGGCAACCTTGGGACAAGTTGAGGAGAAACTACGATATGCCATCTACTTTGTTAGCACAAACGTGTCCAAGGCAGAGTTGAACTATACTGTAACCGAGAAAGAGTTCTTGGCCATAGTCCATTCCCTAAACAAGTTAAGACACTACATCACTGGTTATCAAACATTTGTACACACTGATCATGCTGCGATTAGATATTTAATGAATAAAATTGATGTAAATGCTCGTACCATTAGATGGTTACTTTTGTTGCAGCAATTTGATTTGACCATTGTTGACAAGCTAGGTAAGGAAAATGTTGTTGCTAACTTTTTGTCTAGACTAGATTTTCCTGCAGGTGAAGAAGGGACGGTAGATGATCAAATGCTGGAAGAAAACCTGTTTGCTATTTTAGTACTCTCTCCATGGTTTGCTGATATAGCAAATTACTTGGTTTCGGCACAGTTCCCTCCGCACCTATCCTCAAAAGAGAAGAGCAAAATTGTGAGGAAAAGTGCCCCATTCACTTGGATTGGAGGCAACCTATTTAAACTTGGGCCAGATCAGATCTTGATGCATTGTGTTAGGAAGGAGGAAGTATTTTACATCCTCTTAACCTGCCATGATGGGCCCTATGGAGGCCACTTTGCAGCAAAAAGGACTGCCTTCAAAATTCTACAGGCAGGTTACTATTGGCCCACTCTTCATCAAGATGTTAGAAGATACATCAGCCAATGTGACTGATGTCAGAGGATGGGGAAACTGACTCCAAGGGATGAGATGCCCCTCCAACCTCAAGTGACTTTCAAGCCATTTGAGAAGTGGGGCATGGATTTTTTGGGTCCTATCAATCCTCCTTCAAAGCAGAAGTCTCACATCATTGTGTGCATGGACTACCTGACAAAGTGGGCTGTGACCAAGGCAATCAAGGCAGCAACAGAAGGAAAAGTGGTTGAGTTTTTAAGGGAAAATTTCTTCTACAAGTTTGGCTACCCAAGGGAATTAGTCACAGATCAGGGAAGTCAGTTTACCTCTAACCTGATTGAAGACCTGCTCGCTCATCACAAGGTTAAGCATAGGACTTCCACCCCTTATCATCCACAAGAAAATAGGCAAGTGGAAGTCACTAATAGAGCTTTAGAAGAGATTTTGACTAAAGTAGTGAGTAGCAGCAGAAAAGATAAGGCAGATCACTTGGTTGAGGCCACTTGGGCCTAAAACACCACTTGGAAAACTACAACAGGTTTCACACCTTATGAGCTGGTCTACGGGAAGAAGGATTTTCTTTATATAGAATTTGAGCACAACACATTGAGGTTGGCAGCTCAGCTGGACCTAGATCTCAACCATGCATAATAAGAAATATTACTACAACTAAATGGGTTCGCTGAATAGAGAATGCAGGCCCTCCTCCACTCAGAAGTGGCCCAACTCTAGAGAAATATATGGCATGACCGGCACCTTAACGAAAAGCAATTTCAGCCAGGAGACTGGGCGCTGCTATACGATTCAAGATACAAGGATTTCAAAGGGAAGCTGAAGACAAGGTGGCTAGGACCATATACAGTGGAGAAATGTAATGACAATGGTTCGGTTCTCATCAGGACTATTGATGAAGAAGCCATCCCCATGCTCGTCAATGGGCATCGATTAAAAATCTATAGGAAACCCCTTTCTAGGTAGGAGTTCATTGAAAATTTGGACAAGTCAGTGTTGGTAGTGGAGTAGGGCCTTGTCTCTACTCCACCCACAACTTGATTGTAAAAAATAAAAATAAAGGAAAGAAAAAAAGGAATAAAAAGATCCTTGGGTGAAAACCTCTTAGAGGTGCCCAGGGCAGGAAGTGATGGTGAAAACCTCATGGAGGCTCCCCAGCCATCTCTATCTCTTTCAAAAAAAAGGAAAAAAAAAGAATTTATGTTGAAAAACTGTAGGTTGCAGGGTCGCACAAAACAAGGATAGAGGTCGGCTTCAAGCTGCAGGCATACCTCACAAGCACTTCCTCCATGACCAGCCCCCTTTCCTAAGATTTTATCACATTCGGGTCATGATTTCACCTTCTACAGGAAGTTCTGGGCCTTCTATAGGAAGTTTTGTAGCTTCTACAGGAAGTAATGTAACTTCTACAGGAAGTTCCTGTAGACCCTCCAGACAAGCCAGAATTGATCTTGAGAAATAATCTAAAAGTTGGAATCTGCTTGATAGGTCTATGAGCACCCCCTCTACCCATGCATCACCATATGTCACCCTGTTTCATCTCTTTGTACCTCCGCTGCACCCATCCTGTTATTTGTTCCTGCACAGTCACACAAAAAAACCCTGTTTTCTTCATACTGCCAGCAAGAATTTTTAGTATCAAAATAAGCAGCAGTGTCTCGCTCACCTTACCTATCAATCTCCATCTGGACTCCTCATTAGGCAAATCCCTTATCAGCAGTATAGAACTTCTCGTTAGCTTGCATCCCAGGAGGAGAAACAACTACAGGACATCCTACAGGAATCCTGTAGCAACTGATCCCTCTGGAAGACATACTCTGGAGATAGGGACAACCAAAAACGATAGTGGAAACATGCAAAGGGCTCATCTTGAACATGAAGATATCGTCAATAGCCAAAGCCAAGTGAACCTCTGCATGCAGCATCAATGAACGAGGGAATGAGTTTTGAAACCTGTGCATGTAGCATCAACACACAAAGGAGCGGTTCCAAGACCCGAAGTCTGCATAACGCGGCTGTGACCACACAAGTAAGTGTCTAAACTCATTCGTCAATTACATAAACTATATTTCAAAAGCTGCATGCCTATGGAAGTGGTTTGGATTAAAGGGAATCGGTGGCCAGTCAACTGGCCACCCTCAACCATTTACATAGCCTTATGAGATCCGAACAAGCCAGTTACATTCAAAATCGTTGACGAGATGTGCAGCCAACACGTGTGGAATGTCCATTCAAGGAAAAATCGTCGGGACTGGTAGTGGTAGCAGTGGTTAACGGCAGAGGAGAGGTGATGGTGGTCAGAGGTACATAGAGAAATTATGGCTGTGACGTTGGATCAACAGTCCGATCTGGCCACCTCATTTGCTCACCACGCATCACGCCAAAATTAAAAAATGCTCCGCTAAATCTCACACCACCTTCCGTCATTCTGAACTTGCAACGTTCTCGACTAGAGTACGTGTCTACCGCTTCCCAAAAACTGTTAACCAGTCATCCTCCACTGGATCTTCTACTTATTTTCGAAAATCTCCCACATATCGGGGTCGCTTAGAGGCACAGTGACATTTCTACAGGAACTAGGGGTGGTCTTCTACAGGAAGAGTCCTACAGGAGAAACTACATAGCTTTCCGAAGCAAGGAAGCCTGGGATTTTTCTTCATCGAATTAAGAGCTCCAAATGAGGTAGGCTCGAAAAACTCCTCTATGCATGGTATGTTTTGAAAAGGTGGTGAATTGAACATCATCCAATTGGGGAATCAGAGAAAAGTCTGCCTATGAATTGAAAGAAAAGCGTTTTCCTGTGTATTGCACTGGGTTTCCCAATTGTTTCTGCATCAAGATTCCCCTCCACATTTCCTGTTTCTAAAATTCTCATGTAGGAAAGATATGCAGCTATGAGGGCCAGCTTGTGGATGAAAATTTTAAATTTACATATCTGAATGTGTGCTGAGAAGAAAAATTGGTCCCTATCCTCTGTCTGTAGAAACATAATTCTCCCTTTCATAAATAGATAGCTGAGTCACAACAGTCTTGAAACTAGGGAATTGTTGCTAATTGATATTGAATAGCCAAGGAATTCTTCCTTAAGTCCAGGGGGAAACTATAAACAACATTCCTTTTTCTGACGAAAGCATAAAAAAGAAGGAGCACTCTCACCATGCTAGGGGGATTCATAAGAAAAGAACCCTCAAACTCCAGCAAATTGCACAAGTATCCTGAGGTGGTGAACCTTTTCACATGAGCCAATTGGATGCCATTATTTGAGAAAATCTAGGGTCACAACAAGGAGATAGCTGAAGAATTTTTAATGTCCCTAAGACCTCAATAAAAGACACAGGCCACAGTTAGTTTCAGGGGTTCGTCCCTAGAACTCATACCTGAGCTCATCAGTCGAGTTACCAGTCTACCATTAGGGCTCCCTTGGAGCAAAGAAGAGAGAGCATTGGGCCAAGTTTCCAAGAAAGCATTCTTTCTG
Organism: Pinus taeda; assembly: GCA_000404065.3. Classification (NCBI taxonomy): domain Eukaryota; kingdom Viridiplantae; phylum Streptophyta; class Pinopsida; order Pinales; family Pinaceae; genus Pinus; species Pinus taeda. Next base: position 51,386 of record APFE030258327.1, read on the forward strand.
CTCGAGGAACATCCTATAGAAGACAAAAACGGGGTGAGGAGAACCAGCTTGCCTCCTCTCTAGAGTGAAGTCAGTTTCCAAGTCATGAAGTACATTACCTGTGAAGGAAGATTTAGCATCGTCTATGGTTATCATTTCAGGCTACTATGTGAACTTAGACATGGAATTGATTTACCTCCAGCAATGAAATTGAGCATTCCTCATTTTCTTCTTCTGTCACTAATTGAATGTGCTATAAAATTGAATAAAGGGATCTTAGATCAGTTGGCCCATCATGGGCTCATCAAACTCGTAGTGGAAGATGCCCTGCACACCTACACTATTTCTATATCTTGGGAAATATTCCGAAACATGTCTAGGCGTGACAACATTAGAATTTTGGTTGAAAATATCACCCCATCCAGCAATGAGGAAGGAGAACACATTGAAAAATGTGAAAAAACCAATGGTGAAGGAACACAAGACATTCAAGCACAGTAAGAACAGAAAGGAAAAGGAGAAATGGGCGAGGTCGCTGAGCCTAAAACAGAGGTGCATACAACATCACAAACACCATGGGAAATGAGAATGCAGAGTAGGGAAGAAAGGGCTGAAAAACCCTAACTGAAGGTTGTCACAGCCAAAGCAGACACACAGAAACAAAAAGGAAAGGCACATCCTGAAATAGCAGCAACATAGGTAGAAATAGTTGACACAGGGGCTTCTACAAGAAGCAGAGAAAAAGAACAACAAGAGGAGAAATCACTCGAGACACTGGCAAGAGAGGCAACAGCTGTGCTTGCCACTTTAAGCACACCTCCAAAACAGAAAGGGAAGAGAAAAAGGCAAACTTCCATGTACTTTAAAGCAAGGAGGAGCACACGGATCAAAGCAGGCAAACCCCAACCTCAATCAAAGGCGCCAATTTTCATTGAGAAAACAACACTTAAGCCAAAAGAAGAGTCCCCTACAAATATATCCATCATGTACGAACGAGGAAGCCCAAAAGCTTCCACCTGGAGAGAGAAAATTAGGCTGGTGGACTCAAAGACAGCTCTACAGGAAGCTGAGGAATCTTTACAGGAAACTCTAGCTAAGCTAAGCGAGACCGAGAAACTGGAGGAAAAGGCGGCCAAACACTCATTGGTAGAAGAAAAGATGGAGGAAATATTAGAACCTAGCCCTTAGCCTAGCTTGGGCTCATACTATAACCTGTTAGAAGCCGGGAAGATAATTCCCCAGAAATTTGCGGTGCCACTTTTCTTTGCATTGGAAGAAGAAAGGATTAGGACTCACACTTGGATGAAGATTGCTAAATCCAAGGGAGTGGCAGACATAGGCCACCTGGAAGAACAACTCAAGGAATCAAGAAAGGAATTGGCTATGGTAAGGCATGTGGAGAGCAGTCAAACGGCCAAACTATAGGAAGAGAATGAGCTACTGAAACAACAGTTGTAGCTCCAAGGAAGTCACAGGGAAGATAGGCCCCCCATCTTGGCAGAACAACAGCAATAAGAAAGGCCTCCAGAAGACAAAGAAACCCTTGATGAATAGCAGAGAGAGGACGGGCTGCAGGCTGAGGTTGAGGCACTAATAAAACAACTACAGGAGAAAGAATTACAGGCAGCAGGGGAAATACAGTCTCTAAAACACCAGGTACAAGAAAAGGAAGCCCAATTGGCCTACATGGCCAACTGGGAAATAGAAGCTTTGCAATTTCGGCAACCCACCAAGTCATATGCCTTATACCTTAAATATCAATGGTTCCAGTTCCAGATTAACACCTTGGCCCAAAGGGGCACCATTCCATTTCAAAATTACCATCAATTCATTGCTTTGTGTGACAGTAGCTCAGCAGAGGGTAAGGCCAAATTATCAGAGTTATATTTACACAACTTGGCCCTTCCTAACATGAACCTGTGGGACCCCAATTACAGTGGGAGATGTGCAACTTATGGCCATGACCTCTTGGTTAAATCATGAGGAGAAAAGGGCAGCAGAGATTCAAAATCTCATGAACAGGGAGCTAAGTGAGCCACTTATGATCAAAGCAGAGCCAGAGGATCCCTCAGCCTTAATATATGCCCACCAGCACCTGGACAATAATCCTCAGGCTCTACCAGATTACATTGAATGACAAGCTCAAGCCATTGCTCATTTTGAGGACATGGAAAGATTGTTGGGGGATAATTGTGCTCATGCTTGCACAAGGATGTGTAACACAAAGTCCCACAGTCTAAATATAAGATAATATCACTCCCAAACAAGGATGAGGGAGGCCTTGGCAAGAGTAACCCTCTATAAACAGTCAATGCAAAATCTGTAGGCCAACTGGATCGGCCTAAAGTATAGTCCTCCCTTGCTCTTAGGACTGCTGGAAGGAGTCAACGAAGAAGAGGAACACAGGAAGTGGGAGGAAGTAGAAAGAAAAGCAGGATTTCATGACAAGGAAGAAGACATCACCTCGGAAGCCTGGGATGTGAGAGAGGCAGTCAAAGCAATCAAGGATGATGAGTTGGATTAGTTGCTCAGAGGATGAGCAACCCATTTAGCAGGGGGGTGATGATGAGCCCCAAAATTGGGTAACTTATTGGGCTCATTTTGCCTAATTGTTCTTCATCAATCCACCATTTTTCATAGTTTATGCATGCTTTTGAGTATGTTTATGTTAATTGAATGAATGAGAATAGTCACTTGACCAAGAAGGCTAACACGTGGTTATTGCAGATTTTTGGAAAAATTTTGGACCGCGGCCAAGAATTTATGAGCCAGATGATAGCCGAGTATGAGGGAATAAGAGTGAGGATTTGTAGGAAGAGTGTCTCCTGCACTAAATGGCCCCTTCCTCAAATTCTCCACCCTCAGGTCGGAGTTCAGCAGGCCACCAAAAATGATTCCCAAAGGCAACTGAGCAGTTTTGTGTAAAGTGACTATTCATTGGCAGTTTGAGCAGCCGAGCCCCTTGAGTTAAGGAGGATTGTTGGAGGCCATCATAGTGTATAAGAAGGAAGGCTTCCAGCCTTTGTAGGTTACTTTTTAAACATTTGTATTTTGCACTCTAGCACTACTCTGTTTTTTGCTCATTTGTGGAGCTTTTGCTGTAGACATTTCTGTGACATGGTTATTTTCTAAATAATGGAGATCAGTTTCATTTTGCTTCAGTTCTGAGCTTCTTCTTAGGAGCCTCTAGCTCTTGGGTTTGGGCTCAACCCAAGTGCTAGGACCTCCTCTATGCGCTGTTATATGTTTTTTGGTTGCCTTTAATTAATTTCTGCTAGTAGGTTACAATCTTGTTTGGTTACCTAGTTCATTTTTTTATGATAGAAATAGTTGTTATGTTTCAGGTCGATTTAATAGGTTGGTAACAGAAAAGATCTTCAAAAAGGGCTATCAAGCAACCCCTGATCTCACCTCTCCCTCCTTGGGACCATGAGTTGAGACCAAGGTGTCCTTGGTGCCATAAAAACACTATTCTTTCTTCTTCATGCGATTGCTAGTGTTAGATTCTTAGATGCAAAAGTTGGTACTAGTTGTGGTTACATGCTTGGATCCATTATTACTTGGTTTTCATAGTTTACTTACATGATTTTCTGCCAACGCACTACTGTTCATCATGATTTTTGGGATTTAGGTCAAATTAGGTTAAAGTAGTTAGATCCTTGGTTTTCCTAGTCTTCATTTGATCAGTTTGAAAAATAATGTGTAGAGCCCCTGCGATACCTCCTCCCCTACCCTTATCTAATTAATGCAACCTGCTTCGTCCTCTAACTCAGATTCTTGCCCTCATTTTCCACATTTTCCCACTTTGCCCTAATTCCTACACTCTTGCACAACATTGCTTCTCCTATCTTCAAACCAACCCAATCACCTTAACTACCCTTCATCCTCAATCACCAAGTCCTAAACCTCCTCACACCCTTATCTCACCTCCATACCCACTTCTTCACCTTTCTTCTACCATCAACCCTCCAAAATTCCCTTTCGGAACATCCTTTAGAAGCTACAGTACATCTTGTAGAACCGCTGCAGACTTCCTGTAGAAGCTCACGAGAGCAGTTTCTGGAGATCAGATCATTGTGAAACTCTCTAGAAAAGTGCTAGGGACCCCTTAGGCCCTCTTCTCACCTTCCTAACCTCTTGCAAGCATTTCCTTTCGCCAATACACCTCTGCACAATAAAAAAGAGTTAAAGCACATGCATAATAATTCTACCAACTTACTCGAAAATACAAAAAGATGTTTCTTTTTAGATTTCCCTTCAGAAGTAGCTTAGACACATGCACTTAACCTTTGAAAGAATCAATGGCATCTTTTTCAATAGCTTTCATCCTTTTTCTTGCATCAATAGGGCTAGTTGGTAAAACTAGGGTTTGTTAGGGTTTGCATTTCCTTTCAGCTTTTTAGTTTCTTTCTACAAGCAGATTAGCCTCCTTTGAGTTAGCTTTCATCCATCAGTTAAAAGCTTCATCTAAGAGCTCATAGAAGTTGGCTTAAGCTCCTAGCGGACTTGTGCCAGCTGATCAAGTGACAATTGCGGCAAGAGCTAGTACTTGTGCATATAGCACCGTCGCTTCCAAGTTTGTTATGAACTAACGAGTTGACAAAAGTAAAGAAGGGAGTCCCAGGAGTTGCAGCATTATTTCTGTAATACTAGAGCCCACCAGAACCCCCTCCACACATTGAGCCACTAAAACTATGACGGGAACTGGTACTTCATTGGACCGACTCTTCTGCATGACCTTCCCTACCAATATCTATGTGGCCACTTTGACCATAGGGTAGGAAATACTTGTAATCGCATAGCCGTGCGACTTCTTCACTAATCCAAACTTCTTCTTCATGGGCTCTGTGAGGGAAAGTTCACCTCCCTTTCTACCAAACATCATATCCAGATTCTCCCCTAAATATGGAAGCCTCATCATCCTATGGATCACTCTATTAGTGATGGGTATTGGCTCCTCCAGCCACAGACACCCATCATGTACCAAGCACAACAATTGCTTGATTAATAGCAAGGTAATGGGTGTGTGATTATAGTGCAGTACCCATAACAGGTTGAGTAGGCCTGCCTTATCCATGCCTTTGAGCCACTTCGGTAGTTCCAAAATGGTCATCCCGGTGGTCTTATGGAGGATGTGGTGCATCAGCTAGTCTATTGCCAAGTGAAGTAATCATTCGATGTCAGCTAAGTCCCAGTCCTCCAATTTCAAAATTGGAATTCGCCCTAAGCGCACTCTGTCAAAAACAATCTTGTCCAGTAGCAGAGGTGTGTACAAGATGACCTTGCTCTCGTCAATGTCCTTAGGCACCTTAGCCTTGCCCCTAAATGGAGGGACGTACTCAAGAAATTTAGTAATGGGGTCAGACCCCTCAACTTCAATTTCCTCTGTTTCTATCCCAAGATCCTCATCGTCCATTGGGATCTCCTCAAATTGTTCCTCCTCCGGTTCTAGGTTAATTGTTTTTCACTTTTCTTGAGTGGTGGGCTTGTCCTTTGGTGGGTTTCTCCTAGGTGATGCACGCACTGGTGGTGTCACAACCTACTTTCCTTTCTTGCCTTTCGTGCCTTCTTGGATCTAGGTAGGCCTTGGTCCAGGTGACCATGGCGACTTGGGTATCTCTGCAACCTCTGGAGCAGTTCCCTCTACTTCCATAACAATATTTGGCACAACACCTTCCGCTGTGAGTACTTCCACAATATCTATGGTTTCTGCCAGTGTTGACATGACACTATTCAATAGTTCTTATGTGTCCTTTTGCAATTGCTCAAATGTCGAACTCACGATCATAGCTTCAAAGAATTCACAGTTCATACGCGTCTGAAATCTCAACAACTCAATTATCAAAATGCTAAGTGTGCTTCATTGGGTAGCCACATGTAATTTATAGGCCATTTTGAGTTCAAATCAAACTGTTCCCCCCAAAATCTGTTCATTAATGCTAGATTTGTGGCAGATTTTCAAGGATCTCACCCATAAATTTTGTCTTAAATGCCACCCCCACTTGGCTGTTTTTTCATCGTCAAATCGTGAACAGTTACTTTAATGGTCACTTTCCAGCTAACCTACTTGGTTTTATCCAAAGTAGCATAGCCTTCTGTGCGCTTGTGTGGTCTTTCTGGGATCTCCTCATTCCACACATTTTCTTCATCACGTAGTTCCCCAAACCTAGCAGTGTAGTTTATAGTCCCCTGCCTCCTTTCAAATACCTAGAGTGCTAATATTGTGCTACCTTCATATATTCATCTAGCTTTATCACTAGTGTATGGCTTCATTCGACTACAATTCACCTTTCCTTGGAAGGGCTCCCCATTTAACTTAACCAACTGAACTGCTCCACCATCGATAATCTCTTTGATGACATAGGGCTCTAGCTAGTGCATCCTAAACTTCCCTAGAAATTTATCAAATTTGTTATCATATAGAAAATCCAGATCATTTACCTTGAAGGTGCACGGTTTAATGTGTCGATCATGCCATGCCCTTTCGTGCTCCTTTTCACCTTGTTGATGAAATCTAGCTAGAAATTGGTCCTCCTCAGGCTCTGCTAGCTGCAGATGCCTCTCTTTTAAGGCTCCATGGTTCGCCATTCCCGTGAGTGTCATTATGTGCAGACTAGGTACAATGTATTCCATTGGCATCACAACTTCTATGCCATACAGAAGTCTGAAAGGCATTTCCCCAGTCAACTTCTTGTAAGTCATTATGTAGGCCCATAGCACTACTGGTACATGCACATCCTAGTCACTTCTCTAAGCATTGTAGACCTTTGTTAGTATATTCCCCGGTATCTTATTGAATTCTTCCACCATCCCATTGGCTTGTGGGTGATAAGGCGTGCTCTTCTGATGATACACCTGAAATTGTTCCGTCAATGCATTGATTGTTTCATTAAGGAAGTGTGTACCACGATTGCTCATCAAGGTATCTGGACATCCAAATTTCATCAATACATATTCAAAAAGAAACTTCACTGTTGTTGCTCCGGTATAGTCCTTCACAGGTTGTGCCTCTGCCCACCTGGTCAAGTACTCTATCGCGGTGATGATGTACCACAAACCTGTTTTCTTTCCCCGAAGCTGAATGGTCCCACAAAGTCAATCACCCATTTCTTGAATGGTTGTAATGTCACCTATGGTATGAACAATAGTTCATCCCTCCATGATGGCCTACTAGTCAATTGGCATGCGTCACAGGCCCTACAATATGCTTTCATGTCCTTATGCAAAGTTGGCCACCACAATCCAGCATGCAAAACCTTTTGTGCTATCACTTTTCCTGCATGATGTCCTCTTGCAGCTCCATGAGCCTCTACGAGGATGCTACTTTGCTCAAAGTAAGGTACATAGTGTTGCAATATTTCATCTGACCCAATTTTGTACAAATGTCCTGCAATGATGAAGAATTCTGTTGCGCAGACTACTAACTCCTTTTGTTGGCTTGTATACCCTTCTGGAGTAGTCCCTATTGTCAATAATTGTATGATATCATCAAAGTGTCTATTCACGATGCATATCACAAAGAGCTGTGTGTTAGGCATCCCTTCCTCCAAATTAGTGGGCTCCTCTCCCATTTTAATGCACGATAGATGATCTGGTCCCGCGTTCAATCGTTTAGGCTTTAAAATAACTTCAAAATCATATTCTTAGAATAATAACAAGCACTTGTAGATCATCCCCCCCAACATAGCTTATTAACCAGGTATCTTAACGTAGAATAATCCTTATACATCTTAAAATGTCCACCCAACAAATAGTGCCTGAACTTTTGGAGCACGTACACCATGGTTGGTCCTTCGCGCTCTGTAGTGGAATAGTTCTTCTCAGCCTTGGACAGCGTCATGCTCACGGATGCTATAGGATGGTCCAATTCTCCCTCACCCACCTATGTTAGCACAAACCCCAGTGTAATACATGAGGCGTCCACGTGCACATGGAATTCCTTCTTCCAGTCTAGTAAGACTAGGATTGGCGCAATGACCATTTTCTCTTTCAGAATATCCAAGCTCTTCTGGCATTCATCACTCCAACAGAATGTAGCATCCTTTTTCAACAAATTCTACATGGGCACAGTGATCTGGGCAGAGTTCTTGATGAACTTCCTATAGTATCTGATAATCCCTAGGGTTCTGCGCAGCTATTTCACATCCTTGGTGCCTCCAAGTTGATTATCACTGTGATCTGCATGGGTTCTACCATTGTTACAGGTCTATTTGGGCACATCACTCTCAAAAATCATATCAATACAAATAGGGCTCATCAAACCCTAATTCAATTGCTACATGCCCCAGACAAGTCACCAAATTGAATGCTTTCATCCATGAAAGTTTCCTAGCTTGAAACCCTGTTGAAATGCCTCCTTGGGACACTAGCGCAGCCTTGGTCAGGGGCAAATACACTGTAGAGTAGGTAGGCCGATTCATACTTGCACTGTAGTGAACTGAGGCCCACTTATGCTTGTGCTGGGTAAAAATGAGTGAAATTGACATCGGATTTTGGGAATATTCATTGATTCTAGAGCATTCTAGAAGGATGCCCAACTCTTATCTCATCCTATGAGCTCGACTTTGGATAAGATATGGAAAATAACTCCAAGTTTGTAAGGCCATTCAACACCCTCATTTATGACAAAATCGTCTCCATTTCTTATAAATTGAGCACCCTTCATAGTGATCAGGGGGCTAAAATCTGAAGTTTGTAAGGAAATACTATTGGTTTGAGATTTGAGTTCATATCAAGTAATGTTATGCTACTGGATTAGTGTGCTTATGGTGTGACAAGGGTTGGATTGAAGCTGGATGAGTAGCACAGGATCAAACTGTATTGGGTGAAATTCTTCCTTCTACATTAATAAAGTGTTTATTCTTTTTCTCATATTCTTTCATATTTATGATGATTATGTGTTTCAATTTCTTCGATTCCATTGACTTATAGTAGATAGATATGTATGCTTTGATCGTTGTTATTTTTTGTTTTCGTTGACTGGCAGTAGTGGAGCGGATTTAGTTCAAGTGGGGGTGATGAGAGAAATTCAAAGGAGATCAAGGAAGCAAAAGATTAAAAGTAAGTTCCTTCATCTCATCTATCTACCATAGGAAAAGGTTAAACCACTTTCTTTCTGTTGTTCTAATTGTAGCTACCCACTTAGGGAAAATGTGTTTATCCGTAGATGCAAATTCCATATAACACATTGGTGACCATACTGGGGATCGACTGTCATTCCTGGTAGTTTACCCTCATCATATTACACCCTAGTAGACTTTTCTTGATCTCATTGATCTTATTTCAATGTTTTTGAAGTGTTTTGGGTCAAAAACTATGCTTGAATGTCTCTTGATTTGACTCTTTGGCACCAGTGCAGTTTTGTTCTTGACATAGTGTGCTGCAGGACAACCTTAGCTTAGAGAGAGTGCACTACAATTCATTTCCTCCCACTCTAGTCTGTGCTAATCCCTCTTAGGATAAAAAACCCACCTTTGGTTTGATTTTTCCAAATTTGCTTCCGATTTTGTTTGCTGAAAGATCAATGTTTCTTATGGTTCTAAAACCAAGTTATATTTCTCCTCCTAGCCCTAATTTGTCCTTTATTGTTTAGAGTTTCTTAAATGATTTCTTTATCATTATCAATTCATTGTCAAAGTTAACGTACATTGATTAGTCCTTACATTTCTCAAAAAGCAATTGTAGTAAAGTCTTTGTTTCTTGTGAAAAGAATTCATTGATTATTTGTGCATTTAGTTCCTTTTTGTTCATTTAAACACTAAAGGGACTGAAAAGAAAAACTTGCATTATGCATATTGTAGTTTGCGAATGTTTGATAGGAATAGTTAGGGTAATTGCATTAGGTGTGCTCTTTTCTCTTAGTCAAAGATCTGATTGCTCTATCCATTACTAGCTACAGTTTTCATTGTTAATTGAATGAAATAATGTTTCTCATGATAGTTTCATTCTCGGAATTTCAAACATACATCACATGGTGAACCTTGAAAGGAAAATAATTAAGAACAACTTAAAAGTTATCTCAATTAACCTAATGGAGCATTGTAACTTAACGCATAACATTTAGAGGTCTAGGCTAGAGACATGTTCTAGCATCATTAAAAATAGCATCTATCACTAATGGTCTACAATACATTCCAAGTGTGATACGTCATTCCATATACATAAGTATTTCATAGCTCGTCCATGTACTTTAGGGTATATATGGCAGTGTTACAATACTAAAAGTATAAAGGAATGATGTCACTGTGTGGTTTCACATTAGAAAACGCTAACATGGATTGGGCCTCCACGTACGTTCGGTTATATATGGGAGGACTATATTAGGTTTCTATCCATCCTTAGGTAACTGAGTTGTCTGCCTTGTATGCTGTGATACATCAAACACAACATTCGAGGAGATTTCCTACACGTATGTTAAGTCCTTGGTTTACTGAGGCAATATATTACAGTTCACAGTTGCTTGGTAATCCTTTTGCCTAGATTATCCCTCTTTTGTTTTGTTATGTTATTTTGATTAAAATAAATTAATTAACCATGGATGACATCCTCAACATCACTCCTTAGTTGATCATAGGTTGAAACATATGGCAACAACTCTAGATTCCACCGATGAAGGAATTCCTTTTGATGATAATCCTAGTTCTTTTCCTCCTTTTGGAAATACTAGTGGTCCTTATATGGTTACATTCTCCCTTCCAGGACTTACCATCAGATTTCCAGTATGGTTGTTCTCAACCTCCTTGGCCCCACAACTAAATAGTCCTACATCTGGACAAAATCAACCTCTAGTTGATCCTAAAGTTTACCCTTTTCCTTCTTCGTCGGTTGTTTCTTCCTCCCCTTCTTCCTCTTAGCCTGGTGAAAGTATTGGGATTAGTAACCAGGTGGCTAAGAAGAAGAAGAAAGGGAAGAAGAAGAAGAAGAAAATTTAGTAGGGGGCAACCAAGAAACCATTTCTTTGAATGCAAATTCTGATGAGAAACCATCCAATAAGCCTCACATACTTTGATATCCTTGCAAACATTGTACGAGAGACCATATTCTTCGAAATTGTTTTGGTATTCCTTAGATCTTAGAAGAATGGTCTTCTCGTTCACATTATGCTACGTCATCAACTTCTGGAGATCATGTTGGTGACACACCATCAACTAGTGGTAGTAAAGTTCATGGAAATAAGGGTAAAGTTAAGTTTCCCTGTAGGTTATGCAAAGGGAATCATCCCATTCATCTTTTTTGCTATCTGGATGAAGCCAAACAAGTGTTGGATAATCATCCTGCTTCTCCGCAGCGACTTCCATCTGGTTACAGGAGACTCTCCCTTAATCCTTCACTAGTTGATGAATTGATTAACCAAAATCAATTGTCAATCAAACTCACTCTCTCTGAATGTGAATTGCATGAGTCTATACCTAACCAATCACAGGTCGAAGAAATAATTGACTTGATTTCACCTTCATTTAATCGTACCTTTCCCGTAGAGAGTGAGTATGATACCACTAAGGTTCTTTTCATTTCTTGAGATTCTAATGAGCTGGGAGGAAACCCTCCTGTTCCATCGAGACAGGAGGAAAATCTTCTCGTTCTCGTAACTCAAGGGGGTAGTTCTCTTGTTCTTACAATACCCCCTCCAAGTAGCCTGATCACTTCCTTTGATTGAAATCAACTAGCAAGATGTCGTCTTCCTTCTTATGTTCCTTTCCAGATCATAGTACAGGTTTTTAATATCATTGTACCTGCCACTATTATAGATGAAGGTGCATCAGTCAGTATCCTTTACTCCACTGCTTGGCAAGCGCTTGGTTCGCCGCCAGTTGTGCTAGTTACCTAGAATTTGTTGGCTTTTAATAGAGGAACTAGTCAACCATTAGGGATCCTTCCTTAATTTCCTATTACTTTGGGAGGAAAAATTACTTATTTCAATGTGATGGTAATCCCAGGTTCTTTAGATTACAATTTACTTCTTGGGTGCAACTATGTTTATGACATTAGAGCTATTGTTTCAACACTCTTTAGAGTGATGTGTTTCCCGCATGAAGGCATAATCGTCACCATTGACCAGCTTTCATTTCCTAGTCCAAATATAACTTCCCGTCAACCATCTTCCCTAAATGGTCGTTTTGTCCCAATGGTATCTTCCCCACCATGAGTCAATTATGTGGCAATCCATTCCATGCCTACATCAACTCACGATCAATTCCGTGATGTTATGCATTATGTATAGAGGGAATTGGAACCTAATCTCTCTAGTGGATTCCTTGCTATGTATCCCTTCTAGAGCATTGTTCTCTCATTTGATGAGAACCTCTTAGAAGTCATTATTATAGACATTTTTGGGCACTTCAACCCCAATCATAAATGTCCATAAACTGAGGGCTCCTAAGTCCCTAAAAGTGTTGCTTCACTACCTAAAGGAACAAGGTCAGCTGATTACATCATCTCCCAGAAGTTCTCCATTGAAAACTTCTCATAAATTGTCAAAACTGGACCATACTTAAATCCCAGTGGAGAGGGCGCGATGCATATCACCTCCCCAGTGTTCAAGGTGTGGTGCATACTGAATTTCTCCTCTGTAGGGTGCGATGGTCAGAAATGGACAAATGGCAGGGAAAAAATGTGAGGTGGAAGATCATGGAATCTTCTAGAAGCTTCCCCTCTAACACTTGCCTCTCTTTTTTCGACCAGGGATGAGTAAGAGATCATCATTATCCAAGTGGAAGTAGGAACTATCAGAGAGAGGACACTAATCAAGGCCCGAGAAGATGACTCACCTCCCTATAATCATCTATATATGGATCCCTCATCACAGAGATCCAGAGGCTGGAATTTTGTATCTTATAGAGAAGTGTTGCTGGTTTTCTGGTGTAATTTCATAGTGTTGGGTGATCTAAGCTTTACTTGAGGTGAAGAAGGGCCTTCTTGCTGGAGGATGATGCTGGGTCAGAACATATGGTTGTAATCCTCTTGCTACTTTTCATCTTAATAAAGTTATTCAAGCTTTCCTCCGTATTCTTGTATGTTTCATTATATATGCATTCGTATGGTTAACACACATCTGGTCCTGTAGTATTTATGAATATAGATATTTGTTCTTCGATAGTAGTATGTTGCTATGATTCCGCAGGTGCTCTTTGAAGCTGGGAAAACAAAGCAGAAGCGGCAAAGCTCTATCAGGAAGGAGAGGAAATCAAGCGCAGGACTAAGGTTGGTCTCCTTTGTTCCACTCCTATCTATTTTCATAAAGGAAAGCGAAAGTATACTTTACTTGTTTGTTTCTAAGATAGCCACCAATCTTAGTGGGAATAGCAGCATCCGAGTGGACACTATTCCCGGTAACAAAATGGCGACTCCACTGGGAAGCGACTAGATTGTTTGTTAGCCTATCTATCTTTGTTTCTTTTATAAACTTACAAACGGAGCCTCAAGCCAAGCCAACTAGCCTTCGAACTGCATTTATTATACAAATGCAAAGTAGATCAATGCTGCTTCAGTGTATCTCCGGGTTTTGTTTATGAATTAAACAATCGATCTGCAAACAGTCTAATTGCCCTAAGTGGTGGCTCTAGTAACCTCCTTAGATCTACCCCTGTGTTTTACATATACTGAACATCACTTACTCGGCCTAAATCCCTGAACTGAATTGAAAATTCTGAGTAAAAACTTTTTCAAAGTCTTGCACTGGTACCATCACACCCTGCCTTCAAGGCAGTCTGTATGCATTGCACTTCCTGAGTGCAGTAGGTGCGCTGCATACTGCTTTCACTGTGTAACAGGTGCAATGGTCAGGGAAGGTTAACTTTACCTTCGGACTTTGGTTTTTTCCTCACTATTTTAAGTCCTATTCAGGCATTTTTCTATCTGTGGTCAGTGTATTTCTATGAAAACCCCCTTTTCTTGCATTATTCCGCCTGCTTAGTGCAAAAAACTGTAAGTGTTTTTAGGTATTATGCGTCATTTTCAGTTCTCTTTTGCAAAAAGGTAGCATAGTCGAACTGTCGTTTCTTGATCTAAAAGTGTCGTAGCTGTCATTTTCAGTTTTATAAGACAATGCTATTGTTCTTGATAGTTGATTATACAGTTACTATTGCATATGATTTGAATTAATAGTTTTTATAGTGTCGAAAAGCAATTTTCATTTCGAAATCACAAAGTGTCTCTCCTACCTTCACTTCATTTTGAAAAGAAATTTGTTGAGTACTGTCACTTTGAAAATAATTCAGATTTTCACATAGCTTTCTTATCATCATTCATACATTAAGAAGGCTGAAAAACAAAT